>CAMOHE010043687.1:14905-29877 GCA_946598075.1 Artocarpus hirsutus | reverse complement strand
CAAGATCGGTTCGAATTGCCATAAATCGTCTTTGCAAAACGGGAAAACTTATCCATTAATTCAAATAAATGAAAAGTCAAATGTTTTATTACCAAAATTAAAGAAATCAATCCATAAATATGCTATTTAATCAGAATAAAACGTCCATAAATAAATTTCATCTTATCACAATTTTGTAAAAATTTCTGCTGACTACTTGTCAGCTGTCATCGGCCTGCCGATCTTAGGAGTTCGGCCTGCCGATCTCAGAAGTCCGGCCTACCGATGATATACCATCGGCTTGCCATTCGGAGAACATCATTTCGGCCTGTCGAACTTAATAGTCCGGCCTGCCGAACTGCCTTAACACTCAAAATCATTCATAACACATATAATTGCCCATAAAAATATAATTAACACATAACATTAATGACATGAACAATTGAGCACATCAATTCCACACGAGCGTCACCTGTCATAACACTTAAAATAAAATGGTTAGCACCATTTATCATATATCATAGCACTTATCATGAGTATAACACTTATCATGAGTATAACACTTAACATCGTCATAATCATATCATAACATTTAACGTCGTTATTAATAATAACATTATCCGTTACATGAAATTAGGCGGGCGTTACATGCTTAGTTTTGAAGACCTAATTACACCCGACTCTTTTATAACCTATTGGCAATTCAACAAGATCCCAAACTTTATTATGATTCATTGATTTCAACTCTTCCTTCATGGCGTAGAACCATTCAACAGAATCATTACTTTCCATGGCTTGTGAAACTGAAACTGGATCATCATAACTCCCAAGTCAAATTCTAACTCTTGTAGATAAACCACATAATCATCAAAGATAGCAGGTCTTCTTAATACCACTTCTTGAGGTTCATCCACTAGGGTTCATTGGGAATAGCTTCATCATGGGGTGTTTCATCATTCATTTGTTGTTCTTGTAGGTTGTCTAAATGTTCAACAACTGTAAAAACAACAACTTGAGAAGAAGCTTTAGGCAAAGGACTTTCTGCCCTAACTTCTTGAATTTCCACTTTACGTGGTCCCATACTCCCACTGATTTCACTATTTTTAATAAACCTCTCATTTCCAATTTCTACAATCCTCGTACTATGGCTAGGACAATAAAATCTAAACCCTTTGGATTTTTCTAGATAACCAATGAAGAAACCATTGGTTGTTCTTGAATCTAGTTTATTTTCATGTGGATTATATAAATTCTTACTTCTGTCAGGCAACCCCAAACATGCAAGTGCCTACTAGGTTTCCTTTCTGTCCATAGTTCAAAAGGAGTCTTTAGAACTGCCTTACTAGGAACCCTGTTCAACAAATACATAGTAGTTTTTAGAGCATACATCCACAATAATAAGAGTAAAGAATAATAGCTTAACATACTCCAAACCATATCCATTAAAGTATGATTAGGCCTTTCTGCAACACCGTTTGGTTCCTGTGTATGTAGCATTATGTATTGAGCACATATGCTATGCTTTTCAAGAAATTTAGCAAATGGACTAGGGCGTTGTCCGATTTCATTGTACCTCCCATAATATTCACCACCTCTCTCAGACCTAACAAGTTTCACCTTTCTATCTAATTGTCTTTCAACCTTAGCAATAAACACCTCTAAGGCATTTACTGCTTGAGATTTCTCATGTAACAAATAGATATATCCATAACGTGAAAAGTCATCAATAAAGGTGATAAAAAACTTTTCTCCACCGAAAGATGGAACATCAAAAGGCCCATATATGTCAGTGTGTGTAAGTTCAATGACCTGTGTGCTTCTTGTGGCCTTCTTCTTAATTGTGTGTTTTGTGTGTTTTCCCTTAATACAATCCATGCAAATACCAAGATCAGTAAAATACAAATCAAAAAGGATTTCACTATTTACCAATCTTTGTATTCTTTCTTTGGATATGTGACCCAAATGTTTATGCCACAAGTAAGCTAAAATTTCATCCACTAAATCATGTCTAATAGCAACATTATGATGCAAGGTCAATAAAGTCTCAGCAAAAAGATTATTAAGCTTTAATTATATAAACCATCATAAAGAACACCAGAACCAATCAAACGATTATGCTTAAACAAATTGCAACTTAAAAGAATATCCAACTATATTAAGTTTTGATAAAGAAATTAAATTATGAGAAACAGAAGGAACGTAAAGAATTTGAAAAAGATCTAAATGATGTCCAGTGTCTAAAATCAAATGATAAGTTCCGATAACTTCAACTAGAGCTTTGACTCGGTTCCCCATAAGCACAAAATTTTCATTTGCGTTTATGGTTTGGGTTGTAAGAAATCCCTGTAACGTATTTGAAACATAAGTGGTACAGCCAGAATCAATCCACTAAGTATTATGAGGAACTTCTGCCAAATTTAATTTGAAAGATATGAAAGCACTAGGCTTACCTTTACTTTCAAACCATGTCTTATGTTTTAGATAGTCTTTCTTGCAGTGTCCAGGCTTTTCATAGAAAATGGCACACATCTTTCTTTTGTTCCTTCTTGTGGATTTGGGCAGATGACGCATTAACCTGGTCCTTTATTGCTCTTTTGATTCTTCTTTCCTGGTTTCTTTTTAGCTCCTAGCTGACCTATGAGATTAACTGAGTGAGTTCCTTGCTTCCTCAATCTTGCTTCTTGTTGAATAAGCAAAGTTTGCAATTCTATCACATTCCATTTATCCTTTATTGTATTGTTATTTGTTTGGAATGGACCACACTAAGGAGGCAAAGAGTTCATAATGAATGTCACAAGGAAACTTTCATCCACTTTCATTCCCATTGATCTCAATCTTGCTGCTATGTTTATCATTTCAGTGGCTTGCCCATGCATGGTGTAAGAACCATCAAACTTTATGATAGTTAGTGTCCCAAAAACTGACTTATCAGCAGTGTCAGATTAGGAAATACTTTTCACATATTCCATAAATTTTTTTGCACTATCAGTTTCTGGAATTGTTGACTTGATGTTCTCTACTATTGTCATATGTATGAACATTAAGCTCAGTCTGTTTGATATTTCCCAAGCATCATGGAAAGATCTCTTTTTAGTACTGCTAATGTCAGTAATAGCAGCGAGCTTATCATGTAGGAGTGCCAAATCACGGTTCAAAACACCTAAGTGAAACTGAACTTGTTCAGACCATTTAGGAAAGTTAAGCCGATTGAACTTCATAATAGACAAAGCTTGCGAATGAAGAAAAACAGGAGCAAATACTGCAAATAGATAGAATGCTCACACATTAATGCTTTGAGTCATAAATAAACACATAATACATATTCAAATAACACTCACATAGGCATAAATGTACATTAAAGTTCTTTGGGTGATCCAACAATGTACGACAACAAATATAATTGATGCTTATTATTGTTATTTTTTAAATTTCACATAATTGGCAATTAAATATATTTTAATTAGATATGCTTGTAATCTTTGGATGTACTAAACATATCTAACCAAATATATCAATTAACCACTATCATGTTTATGATTATAAAATAACTAATTAACCTTTGGGCGATCCTTAAATATTTTGTAATCAATTAACTTCAATACACCCATTTCAAAGAGATATATATCATCATGTCATCTCATTAATAGCATCACATAATCATAAGTAATTGAATTTTATTTAATTTGACATCGATAGAAACATTTTAATTTGGCCACTTTGGTGACTAAGAAATTATTCATAATATAGATATCAAATTAAATAATAAAATTATACAACTTAATAAATGCTAGACTTTAAACTTTTGACCCTTTTTATTTCAATTTAACTTAATTTTAAAACTCTAATATAATGCTTTAGGAAAAAAAAAGGGGGAAATTTTTTTGTCAAAGTCAATGGTCAACAGTTAAAATCAAAGTTATTAGTCAAAAGTCAACTGTCAAACTGGGTCAGTCAATCGGTATGGATTAGGATTGAATTGGCACAGGTTCAACCCAGATCCATTCCCCAATCTAGTTTTGGGCCTTTAAACTTTAATACCCACTTCACTTAAAACGCATTTATCTTTTATTTTGGGCTACTTAAAGTAACTAGGCTTAAAGCCCAACTGAAACCAAATCCTAAGACCTGGTAAACAGCCCAATGTGCAGCACATGGGATTCAACCGCATTCCCACGTTTTCAGCCATGTACACGTTATAACATCAAGCAGATTTCTCCTTTTTCTCTTTTTTTTTTTCTTTTCTTTTTTTTTTTAAAATCATTGTTTCTTTCACGTCACAACAGTAAGTCAATCAATTAGCAAAACCTGCAATACCTCTTCCTTTCACCGTTTTCAACGCTTCTATTCCTCTTTTTTTAATTTTTTGAACTCGTTCAAAAAATAATGGCTTCAGCCATTAACTCTAACGAACTCAATGCATTAAACTTTATTCACGCATCTCACGCATTCAGATGGAAAACAATGAAATATTCAATCAATCAGGCGTTTAATGGCTTAGAAAACATCTCTTCAAAACGTAATAAATGAACGTAACTGAACAATTGAACAATTCAACGTAATGAATGAACATAACGTAATAAATGCATTCAGTGAAACGTAATAAATGCTTTGGGTTTCAATCGGGTATATGTACTAATGCTTGTTGATCATCAAATTGGTAATCAAAGATGTGCAGCGGAAGGATTTGAAAAAATATTTTTCAATAATTCAATTAAAGAAAAATTAATAATCATTAATGAAAAATCATAAGTCCTAAAACATATGGCTCTAATGCCACATGTTAGATAAATTTTATTATTATGTAAAACAAACCCTAATATAGCATAAACATAATACGAAGATCTTTGTATTATATGATTCTCACATAACAATAATTAGAGAAAAAAACACACATTGATTTATGATAAAGATTTGATGAGAATGATTAATCACAAGAGGCCTTTGAAGAAAACTGTATTTCTCTCTCTTAACTCCTCTTAGGTTTGACAGAATACTTTTCTTGATGGAGAGAAAAATATATCGTTAATAGGTTGAGAGAGAACCAATTTCTGTTAGGATCCTTTTATAACCCATATAATATCAATGTGTACAGTAAATAGAAAATATCTCCCTTTTGACCAATAAGATTTTGACACCTAATAATTATTAAACCATAATTATTTATTCTTTAAATAAATAAAATAACTAATAGGAATATGAAACGTGGACCACAATTAAAATATTTAAAAATATTTAACGATCATAAGAGAACATCTTAGTAAAACATGAAACAAGTGCTGTACTATTATATACATTTTATATGATGCATATGTTAACTGAATTCATGTTAGCATATGTTGTTGATCCTTCATTTTTTTTTCCCTAGAATTTTTATCCTTTTGTATCTATCTTAAAATGCCGCTAAGATATAATTTGAAATGAGATAAAATTAAAATTAATTAACTCCCCTCTGGAGATCACTTGCTGTTTATATTTTGTCTTTAGCCCGATTCACATCTCTTTTCGGTTCAATAAGCTGGGAATGGAAATTGAACCAATCTCATAACAGTAATGATATACAAATTGTTGGAAATTTCAATCTTATTTTTATTGAGA
The DNA here is from genome assembly GCA_946598075.1 of Artocarpus hirsutus. NCBI lineage: Eukaryota > Viridiplantae > Streptophyta > Magnoliopsida > Rosales > Moraceae > Artocarpus > Artocarpus hirsutus. Next base: position 24,303 of record CAMOHE010043687.1, on the reverse strand, counting down.
GAGAATTAGATGAGAGAAAGTGATTAATGGAGATAATAAAAAGACAACGAAAACAGATATTGTCCAAGATAATACAACAATATTTCATTAAAACAAGGAACCAAACATTTTATTCTATTTATACAATGCAACACATGAAAAAAGGCACACTATATATGAGTCCTTAATAGTTTAGCCAACTGCAACCAACATTAATTCAAGAGTAGTGGCGAAAAAGGAGACATCAAACTCAAATCATAAATTGCAAACTTGGCAAACTTCTCTGCCTTTGACCAATATAGCTCTTACTTGCTGGGATTGATGGCAAACCAAGTCTGAACGACTGTAAACAAAAGAGCTATTAAAGTCAAGACATGACCCAAAATGGGCCAAGGGTTTCTGACATAAGCAGTATAAATCCGAGCCATGCTGATCTTACCCTTTCTCGCGTAATGCTCGCCTATTTTGCTGCGGATCTTCTCCAAATGGTCTTGATCCGACTTGGGCATGCAAGGGAATTGTAGCGTATTGAAAAATTCAGCTACTTTTGTGTCGCAACCTAGAGCACTCTGCAGCAGTATGCCCGTTGTTCTTAGATCTTCCACATCTTGTGCCGTATCAATGAGCATATCCAGAAAGTTTAAATAGGAAGTAAATGAATAGCGTCTCTCCTTAATGTCTAGGCACATTTCGTAGGCAACCAGGTTGAATAACTTGCGCACTGTTGAGTCATTCACACTCAATGTAGGAAGCTTAAGGTGACCAAAAATACCAAAGCAATAAGTGCTGAAGTCTATGTATTTCATGCCTTGGGAATTGCTGAGCTTCATCGTTATTCCAGATGATTTAAGTTGTTGGATTGTAAGAAGATATTGTTCTTCAATGCGTCCATAATCCGTAAACCAAGAACATCTTTCACCAAAACAACTCATGAGACATTTCTTTGGTTGATCGAAAACATTTAAGACAAAGTTTCCGTCATCTCTTTTATCTTCATCAACTTCAACATCCATGATACTACCAAATATTGATACCTTGTGGAGAAGGTCAAGAAGATGAAACGGCTTTATTTTGTCGAGTGCTTCAATCGTTTGACTGTAATATTTTCTGGAATGATCATAATGAAACACCTTATTCGTATTGAAAATATTGTTCATGTGGACGAATTGGATAATGCAAACCTTAAAGTGGTAGGAGGGGCGCTTTGTTGCTTCCATGTCAGTCATGTTAATATCCATCGCGTCCATCAACAGTGTAAGGACTTGAAAGGGGATTTGGTTTTCAACCAAAAACAAATCCTGTTGGATAAACTCTGCTTGAGTGCTACTGATCCCAACCCCTTCTAACTCATTTGAAACATAACTGTCTATGAACTGTAGTACTGCACATCCATCCCTGAACAAGGATGACGTGTCTTTGAAATATTCCCCAAAATCACCATCACGACGCAACTGCTCATCAAAAAAGGACGCCATCATACTCCTGATATCGATCCTGATTGTTTTGAAGACAAAATATAGTCCTGTCTTCTTGCCCCATTTATCGATAAATTTCTCTGCCAATTTGGTCTTGAGTTCCTTTTTGACGTACTTGGCATAAATTGGACCGACTGCAATCTCTCTTGGCTCCAAATGCTTTTTGATATTTTGATTTTGCAGCAAGATTGGCAAAACCTTTTGTATCTTTGTATGAGACGACCCACTATATTCACCATCCTTTTGAGCACTATCTTCGTCATTTTTTCTGCAATCAAGAAGTTTTAGTATTTTCTCTTCATCATTGGACAGCACCTCACCAGAGTCTTGATCGTGCCGCTTGAGCACATCGCCACGCACTTCGCCACTCATTTCCCTTTTTCTATCTAGACAAACTAATGCAAATAAAACATGAATAAATAAAGTTTCGACCGAAAAAATATATATTATGTATACATTCACGTACATATATACATTCACGTACATATATAATGTCCAACTAAATGTACTAAATGTTCCGAGTAGTAGTAGTAATAATAATAATGTATATTAAGAGCTTTTTGGACCAAATATTCTCGAAAGAATTGATAGCATCTTTATTCATTAAAAAAAAGATTCTGAAGTAGACACACCGATTTGTAGTCTATGATTCTAAATGTCAAGTTATATAAGAATCATTCGTATTTAAAAAAAAAAAAAAAAACAACGACATGCATTTTTTGAAAAAAAAAAAAAAAAAAGTTTAGAAAGAGACAAGACTATCGGAAAAATATCATATAGCAGTGAATTTACAGTAAAACTTAGAGAAATTGGGGAAAAAATGATACCTTAAAAGAGTTCGAAGCTTTAGTCGATCTGACTGCGTAGTCTAATCGAATGCGATCGGGAGTTTGAGGCTGCAAAGGATAGACGAATCATCAAATAGAGAAAAATAGGAAAAAAAAATGTAAGCTAAAACTTTCACCACCAAATTAACACTAAAAATTAGATATTGTCACTAAGACCAGTATTTCTTTTTGCCTTCCTATCATGGGTCTGCATATTCACAGACCCAGATATAGGGTGGAAAAAAAAAAAAGCAATTGCTATAAACGAGGCACGTTTATAACAGGTGTGCCATATTTATCTTGAAACGTTAAGCCAATGGAACGTAAATGGGGCACACTAGTAATATCTTAGCTCTTAGGATCTGTCATAGTTGGAAAAAATTATAAAAATATATGTGTACGTTTTAATTGTATTTGATGATGTGGTAATTTATATTACTTGCTATAACAAATTAAGCAATATAAGATTACTAATTAAATAGAACTTTTTTTTTCTGAAAATCTGGAACTTCGATGTGAAAATGATTAGAGTTGTGGTTAAAAGTAATGCATTTTCCATCATATTTTAACTGAAATGAAACTGAGGGGAAAAATGTTGTAGCGGTTAATTATGACATTTCCATAGGGCTTTTTCTCTTAATTTTTTTCACATGGTTAGCAGAGAGTATTAGATCCTGCAAGTTCCCTTTTTTGGCAATTTTTTATTGAAACCGTTTTTCTTTTTTCTTTTTTTTTTTTTGGTAACACCCAAAATTTAATTAAGTAAGATTAGTAAGTAAAGTGGTGAATTAGTATGCCTTAATGTAATTTGAATGTAATTTAACTATTTTGTGGTATTTTTAAATTTACCTCACTTTTAGTTATTTTTATTTGTTATTTTGAACCTTGAAACAAAACAATTTATCAAATATCAATGTCTTTTTTTTTGTGAAGACCACCCTCCTCCTCTATTTATTTCTCTCTCCCTCTCCTCTTCTTTCCTCACTCTCTCTCAGCTCTCTCTCTTTCCCTCTTCCCTTTCCCCTCTCTCTCTTTTGTTTTGATTTCAAAAATTTCAAATTCAAGCTTCGAAATCTTGGCTAGATTGTAGGACAAGGAGCACGAATAGGCTTCTACAAACTCGATTCAAAGCTTAGATTCAAGATTAGTTTACTTTTTCAAAAAAATTTCAAATTTTCCCCAAAATTTTTCAAATTTCTTTGAATGCTGAAATATGAGTTTTATGAGCTTAGAAACCATTCAATCTAAGTTTGTGAAACCTAATCATTATGAATTTAACCTTGATTGCACAAAAATCGAGCTAAACCAAGTTTTTTTTTTCTATTTTTCTCTATTTTCTCTATTTTCATATTTATTTGAGAATCTCTATGTAAAACTTGATCAAAAGTGTTCTAATGTGTTTTTCTATCATTTATGAGCATTACTCATGCCTAAGAACTGAGAAAATAGGTTAGAAATGAAATTTTGAGTTCAGAGATAACGAGACTCGAAGTCTCAAGTCCCTAAATTTTTTCAATTTGGCAGGTCGATAATGAGCATCGGTAGGCCGGACTCATGAGTTCGGCATGCCAGACTTATCTAGTCGGCATGTCAAACCTGGACAAGTTCGGTAGGCCGATGCTGTACAGCCGGTGAGCCGAACTGTGCAGTTCGACAGGCCGGATAGGAAAGTTCAATAGGTCAACTGGGCTTCGTAAAATTTTGTTGTTTTTGCCCATTTTTACTATTTAAGACGACCCCTATAGTATGATTTTGTGACAATAAAAGGCATACTAAGATACTATGAAATAGCACAATAGCATGGGATACTCTAAGTTAGATACCGATAAAACTTAGTTTACTTTTAAGGTTGTTCATGGTTCCATAGAGTTAACATATAGCGGATCGAGACTATGATGTTAAGCATAATACAAGATATCGAAATAGGACTCTATACCTTTTTCTTTGGTAGCCATGTTTTGAAAAGAGTTTTGGCCACAAACATGTTTTCTTTCAAAATGATTTCAAGAAACGATTGAAATGATTTTATCAATTATTTTATTAACTGTTGGATAATGAGATGAATTCCCTTGAATTTTTCATTATTTGTTGAAGGATAGATGATCATAATGAATCAAATAATAAATGTAAATGAGAATATCTGGTAACATGAGACCTTAATAATGATGTAACTACATTAGGACATGATGCCATATTCAGAGATCGAATTGTGTGAGTGTGACCTTGGAGGCAGGTCCCGAAACCCAGTTGGGCCACTACAGTAATAATATTATGGCTTTGCGAAAGGACTAATTAATAAGAACCTTTCCAGATGAATAATGACTTTAGCTGGTAAGAATGAACTTAACATGTTTTGTTTGTTTTCCTAAATATTTTTTATAAATTACATTCAAGTACAAAATTTATGTTTAAAATTAATGTTTTCTAAACCTAGTCATACTGAGCCTTCCGCTCACATTTTCATTTGTTTTAAAAACCTTTCCTCCTAGGTGGATTGCAGCTTAAGACCAATTGGGAGGCAGCAAAGTAACACATGAGTTGTAGGAATTCTGTTTAGAATATTACTTTATTGAAAATCAAGGCATGTATTATTTTATTCATAATTCCTTTGTCTTGGACTGTAGTTATAATTTAATTATTGTTGATACCATTGTGTGCAATAATGTGGGTCCGGTGAGGCCCAACTCGTGTTTGTTTTTCTTATTATTTTATCTAGTTTTACCTACTTTAATTACTTCGATAATTGCTTTAAAAGGGGTTCTAAATTCTCACATTTTCAAAATAAATCAATATTTAATTTGGTTTTTAATTAAAAATTTGATTTAATTAACTCGCCACGTCACCTTCCGTATTTCAGGACGTGCCATTTTTGCTTAGCTTTATTCATTTGTTTTTTAAATTTCAAAAAAAAAAATATACATACCAAGTCAGCTAAAAAGCAATACGTCAAATTCTAGGGTGGCCACGACGAATCTCCGACATCCTGCCTCAATCACAACTCAGAGCAAGGGCTCAGAGAGTATGCAAGATCTTTTGAAGTTAACTATGTCACTATTGAGATCCCACCGAAGTTTGAGGTATTTTGACGTCTACTTTTGGGCAGGTAAACTAAAGGGCGCGAAGAGGACATACAAGATTCTTCGTGCATGGTTAGGAAAGATAAGAAATTTAAGAATAAAATGAAAAAAAAAAAAAAAAGAAACGGAAGGCTCTTTGATTTTAAATTGTTTTAGCAAATCAACTTGTTCTTAATTGAAGTGAAAAAGAATCACAGAATGAAAATTAGGGAATAAAAAATTCAGAGTAGACATAGTCTGGAATGAAAATTGAATTATGAATGAGATTCAAAAATAGGAGAATGAATCTTTAATTATCATATAATTATGAATGAGATTCAAAAATAGGAGAATGAATCTTTAATTAGATTATATTTTTAATTAAAAAAGTTTAAAAAACCAAGTCACCATATAAACAATAAGTTGTCAATCTAAAATCATATTTTATGAATTTTCTAGGTCCAATGTTAATCATTAATTATCATAACATTTTTTTATCAAATATCAAATTCATGACAATCATATTATCCATATCAGGCGACTAAAACTAAAACTATAGTAACCATCAACAGGTAAAAATAAAAGTAACCATTAAAACCGCACCCGTATATATATATACAAAAGAATACCTAGCAATTTGTATTTGTGTGTTTCTAAATATGAGGTTATTTAATCAATTGTATTAAAAAGACTAATATGCATACTAATTAAGAACCTTTTTATTGAAAACATCTTTACTTCATACGTGTGATTTTAATTTGCTAGAATTTTTGTAGGCTTTGATTTGCAATGTCATTCTAACTGTTATAGTGTGAAGCTCATATATGCTATATATTACAGTGTAAAATAAAAATATGCTACAGTGTAAAGCTCTCACATGCTACAATAATCTGTTTTAACTGTGTTGCTAAACGCACGCTAACGTTCATGTGATTAACTACTTAAATGCCGTAACCCAATATAATTTCTTACTTGTCTCGAAGTGTGTGTGTGTGTGTGTATATATATATATATATATATATAATATGAATGTAACATTCAAAAACCTTGCTGCGTAGAGAAATGCAAATAATTCATAAACTGATTCCTATTTTCACTTTTATTCAATTTAAAAAGAAAGTTGTAAAAATTAAGTACCTCCCACAAAAGTTCAATCTTTGAGCTGATGAAACTAGAATCTTGTGTAAGCAGCTCTTTGTGCCGGAAGGTGGCGGATAAGCTACTCTGCCCTGAAGGAACAGATCTACAGGAGTGAAATGAAAGTGGTTAGTTCAGGGCCCAGCTAAGTGTTAATGATTGGTCTAATTATTGCCATTAGACTAGTCTTACTCACATTCGGGTGCATCTTAATTCTCCGTTTCGTTAGAGGGACGGAAAATGGTGGGAGAGAAAATGTACAAGACTTGGCAATTGTGAACGAGAGAAAAAAAAAATGGTTTTCCCTTATCTTGTTTCGTTTGTGGGAGAATTAAAGTAAATGAGTGTTGGACTAAAGTACTATTTTGTCAATTATTTGATATTATATTTTAGTTTAAAATAAGAATAAAAGATAATTTAACTATTTATGAATGATATAACAAGTTTTCCATCCAAAAATTTCTATTTTTTAATGATAAAAAAATGATAGGGCCCGTGTGTTCTCTTTTTTAAGTTTTATTAGAGGTTCCACTTATAGATTAGGAGACCTTTATAGTTGATCTGTAGATCTTGTGTTATTCTTTTTTGTGTCTTTTATAAATAAATAAATAAATAATAAGAAAAAAAAAAGAAAAAATAAAAAAAGAAAAAAGAAAAAAGAATTAAGTTTCATCAAGAACGACAAGAGACAAGATTACAAACAGAACTAAAACGACAAACATGATTGTCTCCATTACAGAGAAAGAAACGGGGAACCATTTCACTAAAAACATTATTACTGGCAATATAAATCTATTTATAGGTATAGCACGAGACCAGAATTCGAAAATTGGTGAGGAGGCATGGGAATCTTCAATTTTTAATTTATAGGTTATTCATGACTCGTTTGGTGTACGAATTCCACTTATGTTGATGTGAATTTTTAATTTGGATATAATAATTAAGTGAAATTTATGCATACATATTATACAAACCTAGTATTTTGAGTTCGTTTAGAAAGTATATCATGCATTTTAGACATTATTATATGCATATATATACTTGAATATAAATGCTCAATAAATTTTGCTATTTAGAAGACCAAAATATTTTTGACTGAAAAAAGAAACACAAAAAAATAAAAAAAATTATGGAACAAAAAAAAAACTAGACACACCGTCAATTTGTTTTATGTAAAATTTCCCCCGTTCACAATAACGCATAAATACTAGAAATTAAGAAACTTGCTAATTAACCTTCCTTCATTTTTCTAGGAGAATTTTGTTTGTTGCTTTGTTTATAAATTGTAAATTATAATATAATAAAAATAAATAACTTCTCTTTCCTCTGATTCCAGAGATCACTTCTCTGAGCATAATTGTTTAATATGATAAGTCCAAAATGGAAATCGGGTCAATCTCAGAATAGTGAGGATATACAAACAATTATCTGTGGATTTTGAGAATTAACTTTCGGACCAGATGAAGTAATAATAATAAAAAAAAAAGGAATAGAAATGAAAAGACCAAAAAGGAAGTGCAAAATATATAAATTCCAAAACTTTCGCCAATGAATCTCAAAAAAATAAAAATAAAAATAAAAATAAAAATAAAAGACAATAGAAAATATTAATTCCAAAACATGGTCAGGTTTCCTTTATCCATTATTTTTTGCAAATCCAATCCTAATTAAATTTTCACACAACCCAAAAAAGAAAAAAAAAAACAAAAAACAAAAAAAAAAACAAACATTCAATGTTACACTTTTTGCCCTCTTTTGACGTTATTGAAAACATGTGATGAATTACTTAAATGTTAATAAGATTACGTTTGTATATATGGACAATATGTTTAACGTTTATTTTATAGTTAGAAAATTGACTACTACCCTAAAAAAAATGACTGCTGAGAGAAATGCAAAAATACCCTTGCCGTTTGTGAGCATGTTTAGATTATACACACATACACACACACACACACACACACACATATACATAAAATCCAAGGAAAGAAGTATTTATAAACTATTTTTTTACTTTCAATTAATTAAAAACAAAATTGTATAAAACACCTCACAAAAGTTCAGTTGATCAGAACGGAATCGACCCGCGAAGTAAGATGGTAAGCTACTATGCCTTCAAGGAGCAGATCAAGTGGCAAAAATAAAGTGGTTGAGTAATAGGTTGCCAATGTCATTGGGAGATATTAATATTATATATAGATAAATTATTAGATGTCTTATCTTTTCTTATCAACAACAAAATTATTAGGACCCTACAAAACAAATTCGCAAAATATATAAACTGTAAAATATAAATAAATAGAAATACACGGGAAAATAAAGAATAAATAGTTTATGGTGAATAAATAGTTCATATACCGGAATAATATCAAATAAATGCTTCCATGCTACCAAAAATTGTTCACGGTGAACAAATAGTTAATATATATAAAGAAATTCCAACAGAACAACAATTATCAAGAAAGGGGGAAACACCTTGATATCTTATGTTTTTTATAAAAGAAATCACTTTGATATTCTGTGGTTTTTCATAATATTAAAGCAATACCTTGACGTTTTAAAAATTGTAATCCAGGTACTATTCTAAAATCATTTATTTTTAAAATAAAATGTCTTTTCTACTATTTTCTCTTTTTTTAATTCTCAAAAATTAAAAATAAAAAAATAAAAATATTCTATCTAAAACAGACAAAAAAATAAGGAAAAATTATCCTTGTGTTCATATATTGACAAATGATATTTTCAGTCTTTTTTTTTTTTTTGTTAACCCTAGACCAATTAAAAAAAGGATATAAATAATATTTAATGCAAATATTTTAGGTACCAAAATGATGCTTTTAAAAATGTAAACAGAAATAACATTTTATATTTTTAAAAAAACAGAAGTTATGCAAAGTGATTTTTTGAAAGATGATGTTACGAAA
>CAMOHE010043687.1:0-10002 GCA_946598075.1 Artocarpus hirsutus | reverse complement strand
GAAGATTATATATATGGACCAAGATCATATGGCATAGGGCCTAAAATTCATAAATCAAAACAATAAATTTTACTAATGGAGTGTTAGTTATGAAATTTTCATTTTCCCTATAATTTATGAGTGGTGTTAAGTGTGTGTGTGTGTGTGTGTATGAGTGGTGTTAATTATTAAGAATATAAACAACAAACATTCACAATAAAAAAATTAATTTGTTCATTTGTTATGTAAGCCTGACGTACGGCCGGGGAAGGAAGATGCTAAGCTAGTCTTCTTTCAAAGAGAATCACGTCAAATGTATGTTCAGTGATGTGTTGCCCAGTGTTGTTGATAAATCAACATCATATAGGCATCAATTATTAGACGGGTTTGTGGCACAGGGAAAAGATAAGGAAGGGGAAAATGTCACTATAAGCCAAAAAGAAAAATAAAACAATGTTTGCAATAACCTATTGCTACTTTTAGTAAAAAACAAGATGTCGATGTTGCTTTTTTACTTGTTACCATTGTACTAGTCTTTAGTCTAAAATGCACCTGCCGAAAACAGTAGAATCAAAAAAAAATTATAATATGCCAATTGGCGCTAGTTTCCTCGGTAAAGGTGGGATGTGAGAACACATCAAAATAATAACAATAATATAAATTATGGTAAGGGCTTGCTTTTAAACATTAGAAGAAGAAAAATATTAATTATGGTACGTGATATTTAGATAGTGTATACAAAACAATATTTCAAAAGATTTTTTAAACTTTTTTAGTTAAATAAATAAAAAATATTTATTGTTATAAAAAGTATATATAAGATGAATATAGACAGAATTTTTAATTCATTATCCATAAGTAAAAAAATAACAATAAAAAAATGTACATAAAAATTTTAGTTTACTTTCCGTAAGCTCTTTTCTGTAGGCAACAGGAAGTCCGTTTATTCTAAAAGAACTTATAAAGGACACATAAACTCACTCACTGTACATATCCATCCAAACAAGTTTAAAAGTATTTTTGAACATTAGTTAAAGCTCCTTTTTTTAAGTATTCAACAAGCCCTAAATAACATTCATGCGCACATTTTAAGAAAGTTTTCCAAATATATAGGTATGTTTGTTTGTATATCTATACGAGCCAAAGATCATGAAAATATTTTCCGTATTTTTCACTTACGTCATGTAATTTAATGGTGATATACAAGCAAAAAAAGCATCTATAGTTGGTGTTATTGAAAAAAGGACAAGTTATGCGAAAATTTTAAAACATATGTCATTCATATTATATTTTAAAAATTGTGTCATACTATTATTTATATTAAATGTTTTAATTATGGTACACTTAAATATATAAGACATTTATAAAAAATAAGTTTTAGAAGATAACGTTAAGACACTTAATGCAATTATTTGGTCCTACAGGTTCTCCCAAGCAATTGAATTTTTTCATATATATAGCTTCAATTAAGGCATCTTCACTCTGTTTTGTACATTTTAAATTGAAGGATAACCAACGATGAATGCTTGCATTTTTCTCGTTTTTCATTGTCTTGTCGTTTATTTTTCTTGTGTCGTTTGTTCTTTTTCTTTGCCTTTCATGTACGTGTCGCTTGTTATCCTATATCCTTTATATTTCTTTCGCAAAGATTGCCGTCGTCTCAGCGGTTCACGTCTTTTGCTTTTTGTTTTTTTTGTCGTTTATCTTTCTTTTTTCTTTCTCAATTCAATTATTGCTGTCGTTTTGTATGTTAGTTCTGCGGCCATATCGCTTATCCTAGTGATGTCAGCTTACAACATTACTGTTCTTTTCGAGGTGTGCGTCCTTTGTTGATTCATTGTCGTTTAATTTTTTTTGTTGTCGTCTGTCAAGATTTTATCGGTCACGGTACTTTAATTTTGTCAAAATTTCGTCGCTGTTTTCAATTACTGCTGTTAAAAAGTGGAAATCCAAAAATTATGTCGTTCAAAAGTACGTTGTCTTTTTTCGCAAGATTCCTGTCGTTTAAAAAATGATGCTTAGGATAATGCTTTTTCATTGAATTAAGAAATAATTTATTAAAAGAGTGTTTGATAAAATCAATCTCCAACCAAAACTTTTAGTTGCTATAACTTAAAGCTTTTATATGTTACAATAATCTAAAAAAATAAGCTATACAGTCTAAGATTTTTATATGTTATAATTTTTAGTTTAAAAGTTTCAATTCTAACCACACTTCTAAAACATCCTGTAAATTTACTTAAAGAGGAGCACTGTTTTTTTCTCTTAATAAAATAGGAGCAGGTTTGAAACCAACCAAGTCAAGATTAATTACACAAAGATAAAGGAAAAGTTATGTTTGAGAAAGAAGGATGTTAAATTGTCAGCGTTCAAAGAGCTCGAGATAGCTTTCTGATGAAGAAAAGGGACGCCTGCTCTACACAGCCTTTGTTGGACCCCAGCCTACCAGTTACACCACACCACACCAGTCAACACGGTATTCTTTCCATGATTTTAGGAAATAAACAATGTCGTATTGAAAAATGTTGGGTCACTATTAGTGTTATCCATTACAGTGGATTCTATTCGTGGGTTTTATGTTGTGGGATTATTTTTTATCAGTGTAGAGTGTTCATCATGACCAGTCGTATAAAATGGGGGTGGGGAAGAGGACATGGTAATATGTATATTCAATGTCAATTAGGAGAGAAACTAAAAAATGCTTGAGAGCATTAATGACTTATGATACGCAGGTAGATATAACAAGAGAGAGAGATTCTCATATTTTTTCTTGTAGATTCTAAAAGTATTAAACTTTTACTTAGGTTTGAAATTTAAATTTTATAAGAGAAAACACCGTAACAAAGTTGATTTAACCATAATTTTATTATTTGAACTACTCTCTCAACACATCTTGCTCTACTTAGGGAGAAAAATAAAGAAATAAGTAAACAAATGCTTTTAAAAAGATATTAGATGAGAAGAAAGATGGACAGCTGTACTTTTTTTCTAAGCTAAATAGAGATCATTTTTATAGGCCATTTAGAAAATTAGATTGAACCAAACAAATCTTAGTTCAAATTTATTTTGTTACATTGTTTTTCTGTCACAAAATTTAAATTACTTTAATAAAAAGTCAAACTTTTTTCTGTCAAAAACCATTTTTCAAAACGCCTTTAATTAGTACTAGCTATATATATTGTCTTTGATGTGTATTGAGCATTTTCATTCAGACTTTTGTATAAAGTGATATTTTATGAATGATCTTATTTCACAATACAATCAAGTTTCTCATAACTTTTAGGGATTATTGTATAACTTGATTCAAAAAATGTGCTTTTTTTTTTTTTGTCTTTCAAAAAGAAATTAAGAAAAGATGGGTTCTAAATCCCTCTAGGCTTACCGTTGTCGTTTCCTTGATCTACAGTCGTTTTTAATAGATTTTGTAAAACCATGATTTCCAAAATTTGCGCGGTTTATCAGTCCACAGTTGTTTCTCTCAAGATTTGGCCGTCTCTAAAGTCGATCACGTTTTCTTCCAGATATTGTAATTTTCAGAATCATGTCGTTTGTCAATCAGGTGTTGTCGTTGTCTACATATCTTGTCGTTTAGATAGAATAACAGATATTGCCATTCTCTCAAGCGGTCTTATCCCAAAACCAGTGTTACAAAACATTAAAGTACTAAATGCACAAACATGACGCACTAACACCATGATAAAAACATAGATGAGTTACCAAAAATATCATGTTTTATTAAGCTTCTATGCCACACACAAGCATGATTAGAGGTGTTCAAAACTTGCAGATAATTCTATTAAACTAATCTAATTGAATCCATAAAATGCAAAAAACATATTAACTACATGATTAAATTAATTGGCATTTAAGAAAGCGATTACATGCATATCGGCTAAAGTGGCGCAAAAAAAAAAAACAATCATAGCCGATCCACAAACTATATAAACATATAACAAAAAAAATAAGAAACAAATTATAATATTCTTTATGTTTTTGAATTCTGGAGGGATCTTAATGTTAATCTCCCATGAGTTTATGCCTCGCTAATTTTGATTGTTATATATAATATAAGGGAAATCGTACCAAATAGCATTATTTTAATTCTTAATATAAGAAAACAGAACACTTTTAAAAATATTTAAGTGCTTAACATTGCAAAAATCAGGTACTCTGTTTAAACTCTTAAAATTCCCCTTTCCTTTTCACACTTTCAAAAATATTTAAGCACTTAACGTTTCTAAAATCAGATACTTTTTTTATTTTGGTTTTTCGTTCTCTTTATTGTTTTGTGTTTCTCTGTCCTCTCTCTCTTTAGTTCATGTAACTCTCTCTCTCCACCGATTCTTTATTTTCTCCCTCTCCTTTGCTCTCCCTCTCTTTTTTCTCCGTTGATTCTCTCTCTTCTCTTTCTCCTAGCTCTCTCTCCCCTTTCGTCTCCGTCTGTTATGTACAATACAAGATGTGCAGCAAATATTCGTTTTTTACGATATTTTGTGTTAAATATAAAATCCACCATGTACACGAATTATTACAAAGAAAACTTATAATTTTTGGACGACATCAATATATATTATTTACAATATATATGTGGTAAACAAATTGTATACCACGTAAAAAATTTATTGATAAAAACTTCCAATTTTAATCACTATGATGTACATTAGTTATGATATATATGTGGTAAATAAGAAATTTTGCATGCAAGTTATATACCATTTAAAAATTTATCTACAACAAAAACTTGCTATCTATAATTATTACAATAGAAATTACATCTATCTATAATTATTACAATAGAAATTACTTACAATATATGTGAGGTAAACAAATTATATATTTTGTAAAAGATTTATTTACAACAAAAATTTACAATATGTAATAATTATAATATATATTAGTCATGATACATGTGTAGTAAATAAGAAATTTACCATGTAAGCAAATTATTTAGAAAAAAAAAAACATAATTTTTGTGTGACATTCGTACATTATTTACAATATATGTATGGTAAACAAATTATATACCACGTACAAAAATTATTTCCACAAAAACTTACAATCTCTAATGATTATGATATATGTACGGTAAACAAATTATATTCCACGTAAAAATTTATTTACAACAAAAACTTACATTTTGTAATATACATTAGTTGTGATATAGATATGGTAGTCAAATTATATATCACTTAAAAAATTTATTCACAACAAAAACTTATAATCTGTAACAATTACGATATATATTAATTATAATATTTGAGAGAATTAAACAAGGGAAAAAAATGACATCAAGGGTCTTTAAAAAAATGACATTAAGGGTATTTATGTCATTGCATACAAAAATAAATTTTATTTTAACTAAAGTGGACTATTTAGTAAACATGACTACATTTTAGTCTCTTTATTTTTATTTCTAGTTAATGATAGATTAATTTCTTTCATCCCATTATGTAATTTTTTTTATAAAAAGAAAGCCCGGCCCAAAAATCTATATTTGGACCTAGGCTCAAAACCAATTAAAAGTCTTTAGGGGAACTTGTAAGGTTTAGCTTTTATAATGCCAGGCATGTTTATATATAATATAATTTAACATGGTGTAATAGTGTGATATAAATTTTTTTAAATATGGTATAAATAAATACAACTTTTAAAAATACAGCAGAACATATGATTTTCTCAAGTATTTAAACCACATCTGCATAAATGTAGATTGGATTGGATAAATTAAATATGAACAACCTTTATATGTACATGTATGGACCAGTTATAATTTAAGCTAAAATTTACAAATTAGATCGAATCAATATTCCTAAACATAATGACACCATACATTTAGCATAGTGAATAAACTTTTGCATAATAATTCAAAGCAATCTAGTATAATAAGTTAGCCATGTAGTTGTAAACATAATCTAATAGTAAAATTATACTCGACTTCACTACAAGACGAAGAGTTTAAATTCTTCTGCCACAAGTTTAAAATAACAACAACAATAATAATAATAAGTTGGTCACCACGTAATTTCACTTCTATTTCTTTTATATTTTTTAAATGATTGATTGTCGAACGGTTGGACTGCATTTTTTGACATGTTTGTCCTCTGATGGTTGAGCGCTTTCGGGTTTTTGTTCTGCCTTACGGTGCGTTTGTTTTGGCAGTGGTGTTGTTCGTTCTCTGGCAACAATGGTGAGGGCGCACGAGGGCCACATGTAGCCGCTCGAAAGTATCTTTTCAACTTTGCCACGTGTCTCTTGAAGTTCGACAATATCTTCGACAATTGTCCCTTTATCTAAGGCTTTTGACGCTAATATGCTTAACAATTTTCTTCTGTTTTTAGGTGTATTTTGATTTGTAATAATGGTGGTTCTTATTCATTTTGTTTGTGACCGATTCATTTCTTTCGAGTCTTGACGGTGGCCCTGGTGCTATGGACATCTTGATTTCAGTCGATTATAAAGGATTTTTTAAAGAACAATATATGTGCTCGATCTTTGATGTATCTTAATAGGTGTCTATTTTTAAAATTTGATGCACGTTTATTTTCTTTGAGTATTTCATCCAAATTTATTAGTGAATTCAGTTGTTTATTATAGTCGTGTTTTCTCTGTAGTTCGTGCGGCGGTTTGAGTCAAAATTAGTATTTATATTTCTTTAATTTGAAATGTATTTTCTCTTGTGTTTTTTGCTTTTTGTAAAAAGAGATCAGAAAAGATCCATTAGTCATCGACCGAGCGCCCACTATAATTGACTTGGACCATTGTGGCATCAAAAATAAAACAAATAGCAAACCTAAGCCGGGATAATGATAACGGAGCATTATTCTTATCTCCTACAAGCAAAATGTCGATGACGCTGACCATGATGTCGCTAATTACGTTGCGTTAGCAATTAGAAATTTCAAAATTCTGAATAATGAATAATAAAAAAAAAAAGAGATATGGGTCGTTTGGTATTGTTTTTAAAATAGGTAAAAATATTTTTATTTTAAAAAATAAGAATTTTTTGGGAACTATACTGAGAGTGTTTTTAAAATTTTTGTCTCAAAAAACATGTGAAAACATTTCCAAAAATTCTAAGAACAAAAACAAACGGGGCCACATCTTACTTTGTGATTAGTGTTATTAGTTGAAAGAAAAACTTTCCTAGTCAAAAATTACATTGACGCCCCAAAAACGTGTTTAAAAATTAATTGCTTCCACTTTTGTTTCTTTCGGCCAAATTAAAACAAAAATTTAAGAGTTTAAACTAATAGGCTTTATACAATAATTTATTTTTTTCTTTATAAAATTTTACTTTTAGTTTATTTACAGTCCAAACCAATAGGTTAAAACTTTTCTTCTAAACGCAACCAAAATCATTCATTTATCATCTTTCTTCCCGATGTAATTATTTTAAAACTAATAAAGTTGCTCATTCTTGTTCAATCTTACTATATATTTATTTATTTTATTTTATTGTGGACAATTTATTTACAAAGAATTTAGATATTGCACCGTATATACTTTATATTTTTTGTCTTCATAAAAAATGACTACTCGTCGGCCTCTCACTGTGAAAATTGATGTTTTAATTTTAAAAAACTTTGAGGAAAGATGTGCCACATTAGTGAAGGATTCGTTTTGAAGATGCCTATCTTTATTTTTTATATAAAATAATAAAAGTGAGGAAATTCTGAGGTCTCATATCCTTCTCTAACTCTTAACAGGATCAAAAGTTTATATTTCTTGGGCTTCCTACGCTCATACTCGAATCACAAAAAGACTTTCCCTTAATTTAAATAGTTTATACCGACACCTTTCGAGTTTTTCTCAAAATAAAATAAAATAAAATAAAATGCTCCCCCTGTTAGTCAAAATTTGACGAAAAGTTGTAGTTTAACCACTAATATTTTTAAACGGTCAAAATACCTCTCATGTAAAAATTACCAGCCACATTTATGGGCAAAAGTACATGACATTTTCATCCTTATATATTTAGTCAACAAATATGAGGTTTCCTATTCTCTGCATTGTCATATATGGTAAAAGAAATGACATTATCAGTGACTAAGGATGCGTATGCCAAGTTGGTTAGAACCAATTAGATTTAACTAGCTATAAGGTAAAGTTCTCAACAACTATAATGAAAGCAACAAATTGTTGTAATGTAAAGCTCTCATATGCTACAGTTTTTAACCCAAAATTTTTAGTTTCAACTGGTTTATCAAACGAACTATAAAATTAATGTCACAGGTAGATAGGCGACTAAAAGTTAACAAAATTAGAGTCATAAAATGTTGACATAAAATATTTTTGTTAAATGGGAGTTTCTTAAATTTAATATATATATATATATATATTTTGGTGTCAATGTTATTCTCAACTTTTTTTTTAATGAAATTCATCTCCATCTTGCCATTGCCAACCACCATTTGTGCTCCCTAGCTTTCATGGAGGTGAAAGACACTCCGTCTCCAAGGCCACGTGATCCCAACCGTTCATTTGGCCATCAAACTTGCATCAAAAGGCTTCACCATCACCTTCGTCAACACTGAAGCGACACACCACGAGATCACCAAGTCATCAAAACCACACAACATCGGATCAAATGATCACGGAAACAAGGATATCTTCGCCGGAGCAAGAAACACCGGCCTTGACATCCGCTACAAAACGATGAACGATGGTTTCCTGATCGAATTCGACAGGTTCACGAATCACGAGGAGTACCATGAGGGTCACCTGAATGTCCTTCCAAACTATGTGGATGAACTTGTTGGAGACATAGTAAGAGATGATCCTTCTGTTTCTTGCTTGATTGTAGATCAATTCTACACATGGACGTCACATATTGCAAAGAAATACAAACTTGTTACTGTTAGTGCCTCCTTTTGGACTCAACCAGCCATGGTCTTGTCTCTTACATGGACCTCCTCAGGAAAAATGGTCACTTTGCATCTCAAGGTAATTTTTCCAATGTGTTTATATCAAAATTAGTTTTTTCTGTTTGGTTTTGATCCCTTTTTTTAACCGACTCTAAATTAACAGAATAGTTGAAAGATAAAATGTTACTAATGTCATGTAAGACATGCAAATTAATTAATATATTTTAGTGGATGACCAAATTATTCATTTTGAGATTGTGACAAAAATCTGTGTTTGATAGAAAGGTCTTGTGATGTTGTTCATATTATATCCTCGGTATATTACTTTAGGCTTTTTTCTCCAAGTTTATGTTGCAAAGCCTGATAGAGCTCTGCAACTTATTAGTAATCTAACCTTATGTTTAGCATCCTTGGTTTAAAACTTATAAGTTCTCACATTTTGCAATATCAAGTAAAAGTATGTTATAATATAAAACTTTTATATGCTATAGTTTTTTGTTTAAATTCATGAGTTCAAAACAAAGTTGTCAAAAAATCTTACCACACATGACTCATATGTTGTTTTCTATCATTTTTTTAATATATTAGGTTAAAAATGTCCTGTTCTGCTCATAAATGCAGCTGGTAATTTTTTATATGAGGAGAGATATTCCCATTTTTCATCAAAGTTTGACTAATAGAGGAAGTATATTATTTTTATTTTTTGGAAACTCAGAAGTGCGGTATAAAACATTTAGATTAAAGTAGTGTCTTTTGTGCAGAAAACCCAAAAAGACATAAACTTTTGATTTTGTGACAAGTAAGGGAAGGATACGATACCTCACAAATCACTTTTCTATTCCCTCACTTTTATTATTTTATATAAAAATAAAGATAGGCATCGTCTAAACGAATCCTTCACTAATGTGGCACATGAATCTTTCCCCAAAGTTTTTTAAAACTCAAACATATATTTTGAGAACCTTAAAGAATTAAATAATATATGACAAAATTTTCGAGGTAATTAGCACATTTGCAATGTAAATAATTTACCTCGATATTTACAGCGTAAATAACCTTTATTTATGGTGTAAATATGTTATTTATCTTAAATATTCAAAACATGTTATTTATTTTAAAAAACTTAAAAAAAGCGTTATTTGCCTCTTCCCCTGATTAT
>CAMOHE010043686.1:33274-45731 GCA_946598075.1 Artocarpus hirsutus | reverse complement strand
AAAAAAAAAATTAATTGCTTTACAAGAGAGGCTAATAATAGCTACAAATCTCTCATTTTTTTAATCTTTGCCATATGATCCAGCACGAGGACACTAATACGAATTGTTTATTCACACTCCTAGAGTATTTGAACATTTTTTTTAAGTTTTAAAAAAGGAATATTTATACTTACTGACGATAAATGATTCTGAAAACTATAATTAAATAAGAAATTATTCATAGATCTCTAATTATATAACATTTATATGACTTTTCTTATTCAGTCAAAGTCTTCGTACATCAGGTGCACCTATCATCCCCTAATCAAATCTAAAAGAGACTAATCTATCGCTGTTGAAAACTGTACATTGAATAGACACTTAATTACGCATTATAATCATAACTAATCATTTAATTATTGAAAGGCCCGGATTAGTAAATCACGCGGTACGCAAATCCAAAATATCGTGATTCGAGAAAAACGATAAACTCGGCTTTTCCAATTTATATTTTGCACTTGACTTTGTTGAAGTCAGTAGCTAACCCCGCAAAGTACGTCTCTTGCCCCGTCTAACGTGTGAGCAAACCTTTTCTAATCTGCCGTTGATGATGGAGGAACTTTGATTAACCGAAGAAGTACGAAAATCGAACGGCGTAGAATGAGGACAGACCATGGAGTGGGCCGAATGGTAGTAAATAGCTGGTGTATTTGGCAACATGTTATAGTATAAACCTCTTACATATTACATTATAAGGTAAAAATATGTTATAGTATAAAGTTCTTACATATTACAGTAAATTGATTTCAACGGTTTTAACTACATTGCCATACATCCTACATTTTTTGGCATAAAATACTTGAAGTAAACCGTATATTTATTAAACGTCTATTCGGTAAATCAGCTCAAACTAATTATAGTGTAAAGTTTTTAGCAGCTACACTGTAAAGCAAAAAAATGTTACAATACAAATCTTTCATATAATAAATTTTGAACCAAAATTTTCTGTTCAATCCAGTTATCAAACACCTATAAATAAATAATTTTAATAAAAATTATTTACCTAAATATGCCATTGACTTAAAACATTTTAAAACATACTATTTACTTATTCAAGTTTTAAAACACTCATTATTTACTTTTTCACTGACCAAAAAAAAAAACACAACAGTAGTGTAAGTAAATGAAAAACTATCAATGGCGTGGCGAAATAGTAAGATTTCTTTTTTTAATTCCTTTACAGTGGATATAAAGTTTGATACTTTATTGCCTTACTATTTTACGGTCCATGTCCCACCAACAAATTGTGCGACATTATTATGGCGTTTGGTGCATGAGTTTAAGTAAGCTTAAATCATAAGGATGGTTCAAATCAGTGTTTAGTGAAACAATAATTAAAATAATTCAAATCTTATAAGGTAGGTTTTAAACGAACCAAACAATCTAAAATCCAAACTTTGCCCCTTCACCCTCAATATCTCATGGTTTGAACTATTATCAATAGTAAAAACTATTTTTATTATCATTTTTTTTTATAAACCATAGTTTTTCAAACATCAGTTCTTGTTCAAAACTTAATGTGATGTTTTATTCTCTTTTTGAACATTTACATCTCAAACGACAATTCAAAACTAATTTAAACCACATAGTTCAAAACTATCAATTCAAACTACAAAATTCAAAACCATACTATTCTAAACTCGTATACCGAATGAACCTATATTTTAGAACAGTAGGAGTAAAACTAAATTCAACCTTTGAATATAATAAATAAAATTAGTAGAGTGTTTGAGAGAGAGTTTAATTCGCAAGTAATGTAAAGCTCAAGCTCTCACATGCAATAATGTAAAATAAAAAATATATTATTTAAATTTTAAAGTTGGAACTATTTTTTTAAACATTATATAGGTCTTTTTGCTTCTATTAGTAGACCATTCAAATTTTTTGTTATAGACTAGTAGGATGAAAGAAGATATCGGGATTGCACCGATGATCCCTTTTATTAAGGTAAAAAAACAAGTATAATACAATACGATAAATGCCTTGCATGCAATATTAATAAACTTAATTAGTTGCACATTTTGTCATATGATGTGATGATCATTGCAACGAACTGATTAGTAGTAAGAAATTTCTACAACATGACATGATTACTCTTATCTGATGTTATCTTTTAAAATTTTTGAATTTATATTAGATTCAATTATTTTTATTTTGGTATTATTTTGACCATATTTAATGTTATCAAGCCACATAATACTTTGTTTTTATAAATTAAGAACACAAATACCCATTATACATCTTCTGTAATATGACATATGGAAATGCAATTACTTTTCACTTAATTTTGTATTACTCATATTGTGATTCGGTATCAAAGTGCTTTTTAGTATTGCAAGGGATGAAAAATAAATGGCTGAATTACTATATAAAATGCCATCTTGTGGCGAGACTACTAAATGGTTAAATTATTTGCTATTTCTCTTTTTTTGTAATCATTTACTTTGATGCTTTTATACTCATTCGTTTATCTTAAGATCTCCATCACAGTATCGCCAATCAATTCTCATTATATCGTGTAATGTTTTTTTTTTCCTGTCATCGAACAATGGTTAAAAAAGATAATACTTTTTTTGTTGTTGTCAAGTCCTATTTAATAAAAACAAATCAAATTTAAATAGCTCAATTCTAGACTTTTTTTAATCATCCTTTTTTTTTTCTTTTTGTTAACCATCATTATTTCTTTCTCATTTCCTGTTGATATTGTTTTCTCTTTTTTCGTTTCTTATTTGTAAATTGGAGTGGAGGATTTATTCCTATCTTTAATCAATTTTTTCATTATTTAAAGTCTCATAAATTGCTTATACTGTAAAAATAAATTAAGGCATTGTTTGACAACTTACTTGGTATCAGTTTTAACTATTGGCTCTTACATGCTACAACATAAAATAAAAGTTTGCGAAGTTCCAACATATTCTCAAATATTCTAATAGGATACTTAGAAGAGCAGTTCAAACTATTGAATTATAAATGGTGTAAAATTTTTACATACTACAGTAAAAAAAATTATAATATAAAACTATCGTATATTTCAATTTTAAGCCAAAACTCACTGTTTAAATTACTCTCCGAACATATTATAAAAAAGAAAGACTGATCTGGTTCTGGCCCTTGTCTTAAAAAATACAAATACCACCTGTTTTTTTTCTAGCTTTTTAATCTATTTTTTACTAATAATATTAATGAATTGAAGTTGGATTTGTACGGGGGCGTTTGATAAATAGCGAGATGCTGGGGAATTTAAAAGAGAAGCAAAACAAGCAACACTGAAACGCTGTAAGCTCCGAGAAAAGCTCTGCTGTGAAGTGACTTTGATTTGCGATTCCCGAGGCTCTTGTCTGTTTGAGTAGTGCAGAGTTTGAGTGGGCACAGTGCGCACCAATCTCCACTGTCCAAGGATATCACACACGCACGCACAAACACACGTACCAAACACAGTCTTCTTCTCTCTCCTCTCTCTAACTATCCCTCGCTTTCCAATTTCTAACTTAAATGCAATCTCTTTCTCGCAGCTTCCTTTTGGAAGTCCACTTGAAAGCTCAGCTTTCTCTTTCTCTTCCTCTTTCTGTCTGTCTTTTGTATCCGTATTTTTAAAGGACGCACACTGGGCTAGCGTTGAACTGCCCATTCTTTCTCTCTCTCTACAGTTGAGTTGCTTCCAGAATCTTTTTTTCCCCCCTCAATTGGAAAGCTTGAGCTGGTTCGGATCGGATCGGGTTCGCGAGATGGATCCCCCAGCGCTGATGAACGAGGGCTCGTTCCCCAACGCCAATGCGACGTCGTACAACCTGGCGGAGATCTTGCAGTTCCCGATCAGCGGCGCCGGCGTCGGAGACCCCGGCGGCGGGTTGGGGCTCCGGCGGCTGCAGTTTGGGCAGGGTTTGGCGCCGTTTGGGGACGTTTCGGGCGTCCATCGAGACGTTTCGAATAATGATCCCATGCGCTTGGACCAGAGAGGGAATCATGGGGCCGCCAGGAAGCGGCGTGATGTGGTGGAAGATGATTCGCCCAAGGGCGTATCTACTAGTAGTGGCAATGGCGTGGTATTTCCTTCATTTTCAATCAAATTTTAGCCTTACTTAGTGCTATATAATCTTGATTAGTTTGAATGCATAATATTTAGTATTGACCTTCGAAGTATTATACGACGTACTTTTTATTTAGTCTATAGTTTCTATTGGTCTCCATTATTTTAATTTTAATATTTGATATCAAATTATTACCAAATACCTTCTAGAACAGAGGATGAAAAATGGGTCGTTAAGAAATTGGTGATTTGTGTTAATTGCTTTGCAAGTAATTCAAGTTGGGAGGTAAATTTGGAACGCTCAATATGATGTGTATCCGTTTTTTGTCATTTTTTGGGCAGAATGATTGTGAGGGAAAACGGCTAAAAACCTCGGCATGTAAAGACGAGAATCACGAATCCAAAGAAGAAGCAGAACCGAGTTCAGGCAAGCCGGCGGAACAAAACGCTCGGCCGCCTGATCCGTCTAAGCAGGACTACATCCACGTACGGGCAAGAAGGGGTCAAGCTACTGATAGCCACAGTCTCGCTGAAAGAGTAATTTACTTGAATCCTCCTGAAACGTCGTAATTTCGTATTAGCAAAAATTATTTCAAGTGAACTTATTAGTAATAGCTAAAATTTGAAGGGTGATTTAGATCCAGGAAGAATAAGATAATTTCCTTGGCTGAAATTGTCATTATCTTAGGAAAGGGTATAGAACTTCTGATCCAGGCACCTGGAATTTCTTTTTATTACATACGTTACTGTAATCTAAATGACAGTGGATTGAATCTTATAGTCATCTAGATCTATTGAATGAGAATTGCTGATTGGAACCGTACGGTGGACAGGCTAGAAGAGAAAAGATAAGTGAAAGAATGAAAATTCTTCAAGACCTGGTCCCTGGCTGTAATAAGGTAAGCTTATGGTACTCATCTTTTCTTAAATTCGTTTCGGTAGAATAATTTTTTTGTGCTCGCAAACATGACGATAAGATTAGTCTTAGCCAAAGTTGGAGTCCCTTTTCTGTTTTTCATGGTCAGGTGAGAAATTGAGAGGGTTGTAATTCAGTGTTTTACATGCTACACCAGCGGTGTGGATATTAATTATCAGTTTACATTTATTATGAAATATTTGGATAAAAATGTTTGTTAAGATGGGTGTTTTTATTTAGGTTATTGGAAAAGCACTGGTTCTTGATGAGATAATTAATTACATCCAATCATTACAGCGTCAGGTTGAGGTATGTATTATCATTTTGGGCTGCTTTTCATCTTCTCTGTTTATAGTTTCTCCTCCGTAGGACTTGAGCTTCAGCCTTATTGTCTACTGGATTTCATAGTTCCTATCAATGAAGCTTGAAGCAGTTAATTCCAGAATGAATCCCGGGATTGAAGTGTTTCCTTCCAAAGACGTGAGTCCTAACTATGTGCTAAGATTTCATAGATGTATTTTCTCTAATGTCATCACCAATAAATATGCCTGTCACATATATTAATCCCTTTGCTTCTAAGATCCCTGACTATTTTTCTTCAATGCAAGTCAGAGTGCTGGTGATTTTTGTTATCCTTTGCTTGTCTAATTTGTGTGAAGGAACAAGGATGTATGCTTGAGATGTGATTTGTCTAGGATGGCTTAAAAACGTATACAGTCTTTCTTTTATAACTGACATCTCCCTCTAATCTTAATTCTGTTTCACTGCTCTCTCTCTCTCTCTCTCTCTCTCTCTCTCTCATAACTCACATGTCCCTCTAATCTTGATTCTGTTTCCCTGCTCTCTCTCTCTTCCTTTTCTTTTTCTAATAAATTATTTGCTTAATATTTTGGACTAGTTCCTCACATTTAGGTTTTTTCCGCATTGAAATATCTGCAAATATTCATTTTTATGTGCTTCATGGGTAATATGAGTTCAGAGTGTAATTTATACAGTGTTTGGTTAAGTTGTTGGACTAAAGTACAACTTAGACAAGGTTTAGGCTTAGGCTCACTCACAAGGTCGCAGAGAGACAGGTTAAAACTTCCTCCTTTTCATGAACTTCCATTCTTTTAACAGATCAATTTAGCATCTCAATATGGTCAACAGACATTTGAGGCTGCTGGAATGGCATTTGGTTCACAACCTCCAAGGGATATTAGTCGTGGATTATCGCCAGAGTGGTTACATATGCAGGTTGGTGGCAGTTTCGAAAGAACAACATAGTTGAGGGAAAATCCTCTTCAATCGGTAATAAAAACATGAAGAGGCAGTGTTTACTCCTTTAGTTGTTGTCAAAAAGTATACCCCATTATGATAAATCAAAGAAAAGAAAGTTTATCTCATTTTCTACTTCAGGCCTGCAGTTGTCGTCAATGAAGACTGCAAAAGTAGGTTGTTGAATATCTCCCATCTGTTCGTCGTGGTAGAAAATGAATCTTCTGTCCTCATCTCTCCTAGAAGGCTCCTCAATATTCTTCTCCTTATCAGTAGTTCAATACCAAGCGTAACACGATCGAAAAAATTATTGTTTTTGTAATACAGAATGTTTCTTGTTTGTAGCTTTGATGCACACATCCTATGTAAACCTTATTTTGAAATTGGATTTGTTAAACGATGAAGCTGCATTAAATAAATTGTCCATTTTGTTGTATTGCTTTCGGTCCAAAGTTGAAGTCAAATTCATGTCTTCGATGTCAAAGTGTTTAAGAATGGATTGTTGCTATACATTTTTCCGCAATAGCAAATTGGGACGGAAACATCTTTGTTTAACCCCTAAAAATTTTCTTATTTACATACTGTTGTAACATAAAAGCCAAAATCCATTGTCTTTGTACAGAAATCTTATGCAACATGAGGGTGGTCCAAGAGGAATTTTAGACATGGCTGCTGGTAAAATTATGTTACTGGATGCGCTATACTATAGGAACTTACTCCCTGATTAAAATTATTCCCACTTGTTTGGAAATATGACACAGTGGCCTAGATGACACGAAGGAGCAGGATCGACACGAACGCCACGGTGCCTCCAAGGGTGCAGACAACCTGACATTAAAGTTCACCACTCTGTTGATGCTCGTTTCTTCCTTTATTTCAATGAAGTTAAACTATTATAACATGAACCAGAATGACGCAAGGCTTATCAACAGAACAAGATTCATGGACTTATGGACCTTATAGGTAATTGTTCAATAGTCAATAGTTTCGTTTTATCACTGAGCATTTTGCTCAAATCACAAGTGTGACGGGTAAGGTTCATTTCATAGCTTCTTACCCTATCAGCAAGCAATGTGGTGAAAAGAAGGTAAAAGCAAAGACCTCAAGAACTGCTTTAACGATAGAGAGTGAAGCCAATAGCAAACACCCATCGATTGCAAAAGACACCTAAATTCCACCATTCGCAAAGGAGGAGAAATTAACAATTAACAAAGAAAAAGAAATGAGAAAAGAGAATTAGCATATAGTTTTTTAAAGACCAGTAACCACTTTGCTTTGGTTGGTTTGCACATGCCTGTTAATTTTTATATTGTAATGTTGATTATGTGTCTTCACGATAGTCTCCATAAGCAGAAGGACGCCATTGTTTTCAGTTAGAAAATACAAAAAAAAAATAGGCAACAGAAAAACCCAGAATAAAAAACATACAAATATACGTACAAAATCCTAGAAAAGAAAAACCAATGATTGAGACAGAAACAAATCCACCCTCTCAAAAGTTGGTAAAAAAGAAGTGTTTCATAAATACACATATATGTAGGACTAAAACTTCAATAGGCCCGTATTATACCACAGGAGTTTCGTCCCCGCACTCCCAAGCGGGACCAATAGTAAGCTACAGGATTGGGCTAATCTCTAGGCCACCATCGCAGACTTTGAAAAAATTCTCATAATTATATTTTCATCACAAAAATGTTGCATCGTGAATTTTTAAGCGAGACCAAAAATTTTGGTCACCGTACTCTCACATTTTCCTTTTTATTAACGAACGATTGTAGCATTTTCATTAGTTCCTATAAAATTTTCTGCTATCAACAACATCTGCGTTTCGTTTTCTTTATCATCAAGATCAAAAGTTAGAGAGTAAAGACTAGAGAATACACAGCCGGAGGCAAAACAGAAAGGGCGGCCTTCTTGGCGCGCTTGGAGATCTTCTTGACCGTGCTCTGCAGAAGCCTCACCAACAAATCTAACACTGCTCTCGTCAGTTTCCTCCTCTTCGTCTTCTTCTTCTACGAACAGCTCATCGCCGTCAAAAAAGAAACCATCATCGGCATTGATATCTGTACTTGTCGAATTGTTCAGCTGAGGAGAGAACAACACAAAAATAATCGGACTTTGTGACTTTGTCTCAGACAAAGGGTAGAAAAGGTAGAGTCAAGAAGAGATTGACGAACCTTAGGAAAATTAAATGTAATAAAAAAATCAAAACATTTTTAGAATGATGATGTCCTAGAAAAAAATTGAAGTTAACAGAACAAAGGTACCGGTTATTGTAATAATTATCATGTAATTCGTATTTTTAAACTATTTTAAAAATTACCATATTTTATTTTATGAATTTCCTAAAAATAAAAGCTAACACAAATATAAAAAAAAGGAGCATAATACAATACAGTTTAACTTTACTCTCTTTTATTTGAATATTAATTTTTACTCTTTCAAATATGTAATTGTATTACAATTTTTACTTTTTAGGGTTAATGAGACATAGGGTCTTTTTTTATTTGTAGAATTAAAATATGTATGTAGTTCATAAATATTCTTTATATGTCTCAATGTGTATATATAAAAACATTAATGACTTCAATAATGATATTATTAGTTTCAATTTAGTTTTTAGAATAACGATAATATACGTATTTAAGATTTCAAATGTATTATAATATCATTATATTATAAAAGAATCCTTGAAATTAGGGTTTTTTTTGCTTAAATTTAAATTGGTATCTAAAATAACGATTTTAAAATTATCTAAAAAGATAAAAAAAATTTACCGATAAGTTAGATTTACTAATAAATTAAAATTATGGTGTTGTAATTAAATTAATGATATACTTTTTTCAGACAAATTGGAATTATATAATTGTTGTATCATTAAGTTAATGATACGCAATGACATTCATTTCTTAATACTTTAAGTGAATGATATTTTTTCTTTTTTTTATGATATGTAATTAAATTAATAAGATAGTATTTTTTTAAGTTTTTTTGTATATCTTATATGTTATATAATTGTTACATTATTAAGTTAATGATACGCAATGATAATGATACTCAATTATATTCATTTCATTTTTTTAAGACTTCAAGTGATAATAATGCTTCCTATTTAGGTTGTGCTCATATTATGGTTAGATAATACAAACAACAATGTTTTTTAAGTTATATTGTAATTAATTAAGTGTATCTATATTTTTCTAATATCAATTTTTTTCAACGACTCAACTATTAAAAAAATAAAGAGATTTGTTAAAAAAACCAAATACATGATAAAGTATACTTAAAAGGTATTTTTGAATTTTTAATATATATAATTAAAAAAAAGATATATAAATGATATTTGTAAAACAAGGATGGATTTTAATTTTTTAATGCCACATTATACAATTTTTACTGCTTTTTATCCTACCTTGTTTTGAACCTTTTTCTTGGGATAGGCTTGTCATAGGCCCAATCCAGTGACTTCATTCATCTGTCATCAAGAGCTTATTACGATGATTTTATTTATTTATTTTTATTTTGAGTAAATAGATGAGTGGACATTAGAGGCAAAGAAAATGATTGCTTATAAGGGACAGTCATCGTCATATATGCATTTTCATAAAGAGGGAGACCTAAATTTGTTATAATATCTAGTGTCATTTCCTACTCCATCGTTTTTTCAGTCTCTCGTCTTTGATTTCTAATCCTAAGTCCTAACGAAAACGAACCAATTAGGAGGACAAGATCGCGTCAAAATTATATGATTATTGACTTTCATAATTAATACTCTCCTCTTTGCATTTCCTGAAAAAAAAAAAATGGAAATAATTGAAAAAAAGAAAACACTCTACTCCCAGGAGATCGGAGGCAGAAAAATCTAACTAAAAGAGAGAAGGAAAAAGTACGTCAACGGCCGCAAGAAAACGACCACGACCACGACCACTGCCTTACTCCCCACTATTTCTCATTTCCTAAATTACCGTTATATATATAGATATATTTAAAAGAGAAAGAATCCAACGTGTTGCGGCGCACTTTAGCAAGACAAACAGTGCAAAACGGCGTGCTTCCATCACCGTATTTAGGGAGATTTTTAAAACGGCCCTTTTGAGAAATTTTTTTTGGATCAATGACTTTTTTTTTTTTTTTTTTTATTTGGGACACCAAAAAACAAGTATTTTGGGTATGAAAATGGTTTTAGTTTTTTTTTTCATCTGTATAAGTTTCTTACGTTGTTACAGTTCTTTTCTTTATCTTTTTGAAAAAAATAAAGGCAGCTTACCTGCTCACAAAAACGTGTTTTTTTGTTCCAAAAAAAGAAAGATCATTTTTTTAATTCAAAATTTTTTTGGCACTTTTTTCAAATTTTGCCCCATATTTTCCTCATTCGTGTTTTTTTTTGTTTTATTTTTCATCAAAAATGAAAAACTCCATTCTCAACCCACCTGTTGCCATTGTGGCACGGGGCGATCTAGTGTTGACTCTTACCCTATTTTTGCACGAAGGAAAGAAAATGAGAGGGAAAGAAAATTATAAATGATGGAAAACTAAAAAAAAAAGAAAGCATTTTAGTTTTCTTTTTAGTTGTTTGGTATAATAGGAAGGAAAGAAAATGAATTTACCTCTATGTGTTTGGTATTGAAAGTAAAACCTGAAAAAATTATAATCAATACTATTACTTTTTTACCCAATATAATTAATACAATTCTTCACTTTTAATTTTCACAAAAAAGAAAAATTCAACATTCTCCTTAATTCAAAAATACAACAAAATATAAAATCAACAAGAGAGATATTCAACCATAAATTAATAATTTAAACAAATTTGGACTACATACTTTTATCAATATTTAATAATAGAAATTGTAAAAAATAAACTTTTCTACAAAAAGATGGAAATTTATGATGAAAATGTGAAATGGGTAAAGTTTTGCAAGAGAAAGAGCCAGTCAAGAAATAAAACATGAAATGTGCTGAAGATTCGTGAGGTATCAGAGATAAGGTAGTTTTTAGATTTTTTATGTATAATTTATGAATAATTTTGTAATTTTATCTTGTTTATATAACTGACAATCTTTTTCATTTTAAGAGGAGAAAATATAATAAAACCTACTTGATAGTTTTTTCATCTGATTTTCCTTTCCATCTAAACTTTTCTCCTATCAAACACTCTCATTTATTAATTTACATCCCGAAATCTCTCTACAATTTTCTTTCCATCCAATTTCCTTTCATACCAAACAGAGCCTTACCTCCTGTTTGACAGTGGTTCTAACCACTCAGTTTCCACCACAAACTCAGTTATGAACAATGTAAAGCTCTTATATACAGTAACAATAAAAAAAATTACTATAATATAAAACTCTTATATGCTACAATAAAAATGATTATAACCACTTATTTTTATCACTTTTTTAAACACCCTGTTAATGACTGGGTTCCACCGCACGGAGAAGGCCGTCAGACAGTATCGCGCGCTCCATACGAGCCTGGGATCCAAAACCGCGGTTACTCCCCCTTTTTTTTTATAATTAACGCAAAAATCAAGCGGCTTAAGGAACCGACGAAGCAACAAAAATTAAAAGGAAAGGTTCGCACAAAAAAAAGAAAGAAAAAAAAAAAACTGCCGAGAAAGTAAAAAACAAAAAACTAAAAAAAAAGAAAAATTGAAGGTGGGGTGTTGAATGCGCACACTGCCCTTACCTTCTCTCTCCTCTTTCTCTGTTTCATCACCATAAACGAAGAAGAAAAAACGCTAAAGCCACCAGCGAGAGAATAGAGAGATATTGTTATTATAAGTGGATCTAGCAGAGAATCCGATCGGAGAACATTCGGTTTGAACGGACTCGTTCTGGGTCGGATCGGGCGAGTTCCGCCAGGAAGATGAGCGGATGGGAGAGGCTCAGGCCTTCGACGGCCAGGCTCGGCCGCGATTCCAATTCCGGCGCCGCCAGCATCAGCACGAGCGACCGCATTCCCTCCGGCCGGACGGTTCGGCTCGGCCGGGTCCAGCCTCAGGCCCCTGGTCACCGCACCATTTACTGCAACGATCGCGAAGCTAATCTCCCTGTCAAATTCAAAGTTTCGCCTCTTTCTTGTTTTCTTTTTTGATTTTTTATTTCTTTTGATTATGTTTGGTTTCCGAGAAATTAGGCAGCGAAATATGAAAGAAAGTGTTGGACTTATTAGATTACTGAACTGAGATTATTGTGTTCATTTCTTTGTATTTTCGT
>CAMOHE010043686.1:0-33254 GCA_946598075.1 Artocarpus hirsutus | reverse complement strand
TTTTTTGCTTAAATTTAAATTGGTATCTAAAATAACGATTTTAAAATTCTCTAAAAAGATAAAAAAATTTTACCGATAAGTTAGATTTACTAATAAATTAAAATTATGGTGTTGTAATTAAATTAATGATATGCTTTTTTCAGACAAATTGGAATTACATAATTGATGTATCATTAAGTTAATGATACGCAATGACATTCATTTCTTAATACTTCAAGTGAATGATATTTTTCCTTTTTTTTATGATATGTAATTAAATTAATAAGATAATATTTTTTTAATTTTTTTGTATATCTTATATGTTATATAATTGTTATATTATTAAGTTAATGATACGCAATGATAATGATACTCAATGGTATTCATTTCATTTTTTTAAGACTTTAAGTGACAATGATGCTTCCTATTTAGGTTGTGCTCATATTATGGATAGATAATACAAACAACAATGTTTTTTAAGTTATATTGTAATTAATTAAGTGTATCTATATTTTTCTAATATCAATTTTTGTCAACGACTCAACTATTAAAAAAATAAAGAGATTTGTTAAAAAAACCAAATACATGATAAAGTCTACTTAAAAGGTATTTTTGAATTTTTAATATATATAATTAAAAGAAAGATATATAAATGATATTTGTAAAATAAAGACGGAATTTAATTTTTTAATGCCACATTATACAATTTTTACTGCTTTTTATCCTACCTTGTTTTGAACCTTTTTCTTGGGATAGGCTTGTCATAGGCCCAATCCAGTGACTTCATTCATCTGTCATCAAGAGCTTATTATGATGACTTTATTTATTTATTTTTATTTTGAGTAAATAGATGGGTGGACATTGGAGGCAAAGAAAATGATAGCTTATAATGGACAGTCACCGTCACATGCATTTTCATAAAGAGGGAGACCTACATATGTTATAATATCTAGTGTCATTTCCTACTCCATCGTTTTTTCAATCTCTCATCTTTGATTTCTAATCCTAAGTCCTAACGAAAACGAACCAATTAGGAGGACAAGATCGCGTCAAAATTATATGATTATTGACTTTCATAATTAATACTCTCCTCTTTGCATTTCCTGAAAAAAAAAAAAAAGGAAATAATTGAAAAAAAGAAAACACTTTACTCCCAGGAGATCGGAGGCGGAAAAATCTAACTAAAAGAGAGAAGGAAAAAGTACGTCAACGGCCGCAAGAAAACGACCACGACCTCTGCCTTACTCCCCACTATTTCTCATTTCCTAAATTACCGTTATATATATATATATATATATATATATATATATATATATATATAAAGAGAAAGAATCCAACGTGTTGCGGTGCACTTTAGCAAGACAAACAGTGCAAAACGGCATCGCTTCCATCACCCTATTTAGGGAGATTTTTAAAGCTAAACTTTTGAGAAAATTTTTTTGGATCAATGACTTTTTTTTTTTTTTTGATACCAAAAAACAAGTATTTTGGGTATAAAAACGGTTTCAATTTTTTTTCATCTGTATAGGTTTATTACGTTTTTACAGTTTTTTTCTTTATTTTTTTGAAAAAAACTAAAACAGCTTACATGCTCAGAAAAACGTGTTTTTTTGTTCCAAAAAACGAGAGGTCATTTTTTTAATTCAAATTTTTTTTGACTCTTTTTTCAAATTTTGCCCCATATTTTCCTCATTCGCATTTAATTTTTTTTGTTTTATTTTTCATCAAAAATGAAAAACTCCATTCTCCATGCACCTGTTGCCATCGTGGCACGAGGCGATCTAGTGTTGACTCTTACCCTATTTTTGCACAAAGGAAAGAAAATGAGAGGGAAAGAAAATTATAAATGATGGAAAACTAAAAAAAAAAGAAAGCATTTTAGTTTTCTCTTTAGTTGTTTGGTACAATAGGAAGGAAAGAAAATGAATTTACCTCTATGTGTTTGGTATTAAAAATAAAACCTGAAAAAATTATAATCAATACTATTACTTTTTTACCCAATATAATTAATACAATTCTTCACTTTTAATTTTCACAAAAAAAGAAAAATTTAGCATTTTTCTTAATTCAAAAAGACAACAAAATATAAAATCAACAGGAGAGAGATTCAACCATAAATTAACAATAATTTAAATAAATTTGGACTACATACTTTTATCAATATTTAATAATGAAAAATGTAAAAAATAAACTTTTCTACAAAAAGATGGAAATTTATGATGAAAATGTGAAATATAGTGATTGGTGAAGCTTTGCAAGGGAAAGAATCAGTAAAGAAATAAAACTTAAAATGTGCTGAAGATTCGTGAGGTATGAGAGATAAGGTAGTTTCCAGATTTTTTATGTATAATTTTTATGAATAATTTTGTAATTTTGTCTTATTTATATAACTGACAATCTTTTTCATTTTGAGAGGAGAAAATATAATAAAACCGACTTGATAATTTTTTCATCTGATTTTCCTTTCTATCGAAACTTTCCTCCTATCAAACACTCTTATCTATTAATTTTCATCCTGAAATCTCTCTACAATTTTATTTCCATCCAATTTCCTTTCATACCAAACAGAGGCTTACTCCCTGTTTGACAGTGGTTCTAACAACTCAGTTCTCACCACAAACTTAGTTATAAACATTATAAAGCTCTCACATATTATAAATCTCTCGTATGTTACCGTAAAAATGATTTTAGGGGGTGTTTGGCAAAGTGGTGGGAACTGCAGTTCCCACCACAAAATCAGTTATAAACAGTAAAAAGCTCTCACATGCTACAGTAACAATAAAAAAAATTGCTACAATATAAAATTTTCATATGCTACAATAAAAATAGTTCTTACCACTGGTTTCTATCACCTTCCAAACACTCTATTAATCATTGATTTTTACTACTTTTTTAACCACCCTATTAATGACTGGGTTCCACCGCACAGAGTAGGCCGTCAGACAGTATTTCACGCGCTCCATTCGAGCCTGGGATCAAAAACCGTGGTTACTCCCCCTTTTTTTTTATAATAAACGCAAAAATCAAGCGGCTTAAGGAACCGACGAAGCAACAAAAATTAAAAGGAAAGGTTCGCACAAAAAAAAAAAAAAAAAAGAACTGCCGAGAAAGTAAAAAACAAAAAACAAAAAAAAAAAAAAGGAAAAATTGAAGGTCGGGTGTTGAGTGCGCACACTTCCCTTACCTTCTCTCTCCTCTTTCTCTGTTTCAGCACTATAAGCGAAGAAGAAAAAACGCTAAAGCCACCAGCGAGAGAATAGAATAGAGATATTGTTATTATAAGCGGATCTAGCAGAGAATCCAATCGGAGAACATTCGGTTTGAACGGACTCGTTCTGAGTCGGATCGGGCGAGTTCCGCCAGGAAGATGAGCGGATGGGAGAGGCTCAGGCCTTCGACGGCCAGGCTCGGCCGCGATTCCAATTCCGGCGCCGCCAGCATCAGCACGAGCGACCGCATTCCCTCCGGCCGGACGGTTCGGCTCGGCCGGGTCCAGCCTCAGGCCCCTGGTCACCGCACCATTTACTGCAACGATCGCGAAGCTAATCTCCCTGTCAAATTCAAGGTTTCGCCTCTTTCTTGTTTTCTTTTTTGATTTTTTATTTCTTTTGATTATGTTTGGTTTCCGAGAAATTAGGCAGCGAAATATGAAAGAAAGTGTTGGACTTCTTAGATTACTGAACTGAGATTATTGTGTTCATTTCTTTGTATTTTCGTTTTCTTGTCCTGAAAAATATGAAAGTAATTATGAGTAAGTAAGGATTTGATGATGATATTTGAGCGCTATTAAGCTAGAAATGAGGCGTATTAGGAGAATATAATGTAATCCGTTAAAAGCGTGTTAGGGTTATTTTGTTAAAATAATTGAGTGTAGTTTGTTCCCATTTTAGGCATGTTTACTGTTTGTTCCATTATTTGGTGCTTACCATTTTATTGGTCTTCTTCTGGTTAGTTGGGCTTGCTCTCCCTCGTTTGGTTTTTCGTTAATTGCTTCCTCGAGACAGTGGGAATGTTCAGTTGTTTGCGCCGTTTAATACTTGTGATGTCCTGTTATTTTATGTTTTTATCTGGCTTCGTTAGTTCAGTTTGATTTTGTCTTGATTGCCATGTTTCAATTGTCTCAGGGGAATTCTATATCAACTACGAAGTACAACTTCTTTACTTTTTTTCCAAAAGGACTGTTCGAACAGGTAATTTACTTATGAGGAATCAACTGGTTTATAGCTCTGTGTACCTCATTTAGAATGTCGACTTATGGTTTAGGGTGTTCATTTTTAGGTCATAGTCTTTGTAAAAAGTTTTGCACCATTTTTACTTTCGGTTACCATATGCGTTTGAGACTTAAATTTAGTAGGGTATTGTGTAATGGACGTTGTTGTTGAAGTTAAATGGGTTGGGTTATCTTGATGCATGTTTGCTACAGGATAGGCTGGATAGGATATACTTTTCTTTCTTCCATTTAATGGTTGCAAAAACAACTTCAAACTTGACTTTAGACTTAAGTATGTATATGATTAAGTGTTGTTAGTCCCTTCTTTTCCAACTTCTGATTTTGGTCATGTCCCTAACAAAATTCTTTGCTTAAACCGACAGTTCAGACGGGTAGCTAATCTCTATTTTCTTTCAATCTCGATTTTATCAACAACACCAATCAGGTATGTAGTTCTTACTTCTGTGAGCCTTGCTGCTTTGCTTTCTTGCGGCTTCCACACTTACTTTGGTGAAACCCATTAATTGAGCCGGTTATTATTTCGTATTTATGCCAACCATTTTTGTTTTGTGGCCAAACCTATATACTCAAGTACTTTTCTAATAATGCAGCCCTGTGAGTCCAATAACGAATGTGCTCCCTTTGAGTCTGGTGCTTCTTGTTTCTCTTGTTAAAGAAGCATTTGAGGATTGGGTGAGTATTGTGCTCCATGTGTATGTCTGCATGTGTTTGTTTCTGGGTTTATGTTTATTGTTGGTACTTTTAAGAAGGTATTTCATATTTTCTTGTCTTGTTTTTCTTATGTAAAACAGAAACGCTTCCAGAATGATATGTCAATTAATAATAATCCTGTGGAAGTGTTGCAAGATCAAAAGTGGGAAACTATTCCATGGAAAAAATTGCAGGTTGGCGACATCGTGAGGGTGAGTATGCAGCGGTAGTAGAAATGTATGGTAATTAGAAACTGATGTATATGTAATTCTTTGAAATTCTTTCCCAGATTTCCAAACATTGGGAGTTTTCTGTTGTTTACAATTTTTTTCTTTCGTAAATAGTTTGTTACACTAGCTCTAAATTGAAACTGATATTTCAGTTTGGTTTCAGATCAAGCAGGATGGGTTCTTCCCTGCGGATCTGCTTTTTCTTGCAAGCACAAACCCAGATGGCGTCTGCTACATCGAGGTGATTTGTGTTTTCCTTTACTGCCTTTCACTGTTCTTTTGTTTTTAATCTTTTTTCCCCAGAGAAGTCTAATGTTGCTCTTATAATCAACAAAATGGCCAAACTGATCTTGTCTTTTGTTTTTTGTTTGGCTTGTGGTCGCTTGGTTGCAGACTGCAAATTTGGATGGGGAAACCAATTTGAAGATCAGAAAGGCATTGGAAAAGACTTGGGATTATCTGACTCCCGAGAAAGCATCAGAATTCAAAGGTTTACCCTTTTTTGTTTAATCCAACTTCAATGACCGATCCATATCACAACTTAAATTCTTCTTCCAACCTTTTGTTTTGGAGCCTCGGATATAGCTTTCTAGATATTTTACCAGCAACCACAATTTCAAAGCAGTTGGGTTGGAGGATAGATTTTCGTTCCTACTTATGACTCATATGAAACTTTTTATTCATTTCTTTTCAATTTCTAACATGTGTAATTGCAGGTGAAGTGCAGTGTGAACAGCCAAACAATTCATTATACACTTTCACGGGAAATCTCATTATTCAGAAGCAAACATTACCACTCACTCCAAACCAAGTTCTCCTGAGAGTAAGATATGATCCCCCCTGTCTCCTCACACCTTGTGTTTATTTTGTCTTTCTCAATTCTAGATTTAGAATCTGGACAGGAAAACCAATAAAATAGTGTTATTTTGCTCCCAAATGTTCTTTGAATGGCTTGATATGGGTGGAAAATATTGCTTGGGTGATTCTAAGTTTATATAGCCTTTTAAGTATAAATCTGGAGTGCCTTTCCTGTTAATAATCTTGTAGCCTTTGGTCTTTAAGTTCATCTATCCATTTTCTTTTATATAACTTTGCGTCGGGACTTTGTATTCTCAGGGATGCAGTCTAAGGAACACTGAGTACATTGTTGGGGCTGTTCTTTTCTCAGGTCATGAAACAAAGGTTTGTTTTCATGGAGTGCTGTGAGTTATACTGCCTATTTTCATTTCAAACCCATGTAGACATTTCTGTTTATTTTATTGCAACCGGATGTCAATTTTTCTTTATTAGGTTAATTTTGAGTTCCAAAAAGGCTTTTTGATAGAAGAATTTTGACGTAAACGTTCTCTTTTCAGCTGCAGTTTGGTGTTATTAATTGGCCTTCTTGTTTGCTTTTACAACCAGATCGTATTAAGTTTTCTTTTTCTTGATACTTGCATTGTCTCAGTTTCTCACAACTTGTAATTTGGGTTAGTTTGATGATCAATTGTACTTGTTGTAGGTCATGATGAATGCCATGAATGTTCCTTCTAAAAGAAGTACTTTAGAGAAGAAACTTGACAAACTCATCCTTGCACTGTTTGGCACTCTATTTGTCATGTGTCTAATTGGAGCCATTGGCAGGTTTGATGATTGCTAGTCTGTAACTTTGAGATTTTCCCTAACATTTATTTTGGAGTTTCCAGCATGATAATGTTTATACCTTTGATATTATGCAGTGGAGTATTCATTGATCGCAAGTACTTCTACTTGGGTCTTAGTGAAGATGTTGAGGATCAGTTCAACCCTCATAGACCTTTTGTGGTAAACATATTTTTATCGAAGTGGAGCAACTACTGCAAAATGATTTTGTTTGACTATTTGTTTAATCTTTTGCCTGCTCATTATGTTCCATGGTGTACAGGTTGCAATTCTCACTATGTTTACTCTTATTACTTTATATTCAACTATCATACCGATCTCTCTTTATGTTTCCATTGAGGTAGGCTCTTTACGTTGTCCAGTTGCCTGCTCTGGTAACACTCAATTGTCCACCTGATGGCTTCACAGTTTATCTATTAATTTTCTGTTTGTAATTTCAGAT
Organism: Artocarpus hirsutus; assembly: GCA_946598075.1. Taxonomy (NCBI): domain Eukaryota; kingdom Viridiplantae; phylum Streptophyta; class Magnoliopsida; order Rosales; family Moraceae; genus Artocarpus; species Artocarpus hirsutus. Next base: position 26,041 of record CAMOHE010043686.1, on the reverse strand, counting down.
GATCAAATTTATTCAGTCTACCCAATTTATCAACAAGGACTTGCATATGTATCACGCTGAAACCAATACCCCTGCATTGGCTAGGACTTCCAATTTGAATGAGGAACTGGGACAGGTAAAGTTGCTGCCATTATCAAACTCCACTTATTATAGTTGTTACTAGGCAGCTGAAAGTGATAAGACTATGATCATTTGGTAACAAAGGAAAAGTTTATCTTCCTTATTCTCTGAAGCAATATTATTATTATATTTTCTACCATTGTAATCTGTACAATGATGCTATTGTGAGGGATTTTGTATCCTTTTTAATTGCTACTTTTCTCAGGTGGAGTACATCTTTTCTGATAAAACTGGAACGCTAACGAGAAACTTAATGGAGTTCTTCAAGTGTTCAATTGGAGGGGAAGTTTATGGAACTGGTGTCACTGAGATAGAGAGAGGAATAGCACAGCGGAGAGACGTTAAACTTGAGGATGTATGATTTTCTCTCTCTCTCTCTCTCTCTCATATATAGCTAGCACACGCGTACATATACAGATATATTAGTTACATATGTGATATATTCACACATTTACGCTTATACATATTCACCCATGCAAGGGACATGTGCCCCCTTAAAGAAATTTCAATCAATCGCACTTCTTACAGGGTCAAAAGTCAACCAATGTGGTGCAAGAGAAAGGATTCAACTTTGATGATGCCAGGCTTATGAGAGGAGCTTGGAGGAATGAGCCCAATCCTGATCTTTGCAAGGTAGAAATTACCTTTAGTTGGAGGTGGTTTCTACTTTTGCTTGGCTATTCAAAATACTGAATAAGTGTGATGATAGTTTTAGCATTTGAAGTTCTTTCATCTTCTTTTTTTCTTGTTCTTTCTTTTTTCTTTCTCAACTTCGTCTAGTAGTTGACCCATTCTTACAGATGAGATAAAGCAAATAATCTGGTTGGTTGTTTTGGAAGTGCTTCCGTCTCCTTTGCTGTGGGAGAGAGATTTGTCATGCAGATTGTTGCTTAACAAGAATTGTTGTTATTATTATTATTATTATTATTATTATCATCATCATCATCATCATCATCAACAATTTTTTGAATGTTGCTTATGGTTAGCGCACATGGCAGCGTTTCAATTTGCTCAATCTAACTAATAAAATGGTTTTTAATTTAGGAATTTTTCAGATGCCTTGCTATATGTCATACTGTGCTTCCTGAGGGTGATGAGTCTCCGGAGAAAGTTACATATCAAGCTGCCTCACCAGATGAAGCTGCTTTGGTAACTGCTGCAAAAAACTTTGGCTTCTTCTTTTACAGGTTTGACCTTCCAAATTCTGTTTATTTAAATTGGCTCACTGAAACTCTTTAAGTTTCTTCTTTTAATTCAAATTTTGTACAACTTTGATGTGGTTATTTTCTTGGAATCAGTTTTTGATCTCTCTTCGTATTCATTGGAAGATTTTTCCCTGAACCTTTTCTTTTTGTTGAAAGCACTTAGGAGTTCTGTACCTTGCACCATGTGTTCTTAATGCTGCGGGCAAATTCAGTTTGGCCATAGAATATAATTGCTTTGTAATTTAGATTGATTTTTAGTCAATTAATACAACTTCTAATATTTGGAATGTGGCTTCTTTGTCCTGGTTTTGGGTTTCTCACAAGTTTATCTAAGGTGGTTTCTATTGTCAAAGATTTACACAATTTGGTGTTGATGTTCTCTTTATTCTCAGGCGTACACCTACGACGATATATGTTCGGGAGTCTCATGTTGAGAAGATGGGTAAAGTCCAAGATGTTTCATATGAGATCCTAAATGTCCTCGAGTTTAATAGGTAAGACACATCACTGTGGACATCAGTAGACAGTAAACTATGACCCATAGCACTAACATTAATTGCAATATCTGTTGCTCAAATAGTACGAGGAAGCGCCAGTCTGTTGTTTGTCGATATCCAGATGGCCGGCTCGTATTGTATTGCAAGGTAATATTTTCCTGAAGCTTCTATGGTGGATTAACATGTTGGTCAGTCAGGAATCAAGTGACATTTTGCCAGGTAACTGTTTGACAGGGTGCTGATACTGTAATTTATGAGAGATTAGCTGATGGCCAAGATGATATAAAGAAAGTATCTAGGGAGCACTTGGAGAAATTTGGATCTTCTGGCTTACGTACACTTTGCTTGGCTTATAGAGATTTAAAATCTGATATGTATGAAAGCTGGAATGAGATGTTCATCCGGGCTAAATCTTCTCTACGTGATCGTGAAAAGAAGTTGGATGAGGTAAATTTGGTTGGACCTGTGCTTTTAATACATATGCCATCATTAGCCTTTTTTTTATTTTTCCCTTGTAATCGAAGTTATCTGTATGACTGTATCTACTATATTGTCCTGGGCAAAGTTAGAGAGTGAGAAGAGAAGAGAAGAGAAGCAAATTCTGTGAGCATTTTGTCGTCGTCCCCTTATGAGGGAGTGAGGGACTAGTGGAAGAAGAATCTTATGATATGAAGTGCTTCTGTACAAACATATGCAGTATTAGATGGCTATATTGGTTAATATAATTCCTGTAATGTTTCCAAAATTGATTTGTTCTGGTTGAAGGATAACTGCATCAAGGTTTTTGAAAAAGCTTTAATGATGTCATTTAGAGTTGTTGTGAGATCTTTGTTACAAATTGGTTCAGATTTATTTGACACTTTGTTCAACTGAACATTGCTGGTTCTGTTGCTGTATGTTATCATATTCATAAAATTTGTTCTAGATTTTCGTTGAGATGCACCTGAAGAGGTTGGAACATGATTATGGATTCATGTAGGTGGCAGAAATCATAGAAAAGGAGCTAATTTTGATTGGGTGCACTGCCATTGAGGACAAGCTTCAAGAAGGGGTTCCGGCTTGCATAGAGACTCTTTCTAAAGCTGGTATTAAGATTTGGGTGCTAACAGGGGACAAGATGGAAACTGCAATAAATATAGCTTACGGTAAGTCAGTATTGCACAGGAAGTGCTAATACTAATACGCCTATGTTACCCTTCATTTTTGTTTTCTCTTTCCTTCTCCACTGCTCATTAATTCCTTTGGAATTTTTCTTACTGTTTTTTTTTTTGTTCCTTCAAAATTGTTTCAGCATGCAATCTTATCAACAATGACATGAAACAGTTTATCATCAGTTCAGAAACTGATGCAATTAGAGAAGTCGAGAACAGGGTAAGAACATTTTCTTTCTCATGCACATAAAATCTGTCTTACGTAGTGCTTCTTGTTTATGCAGTACTTTAAATTCTGTTTTTAGGGTGACCAAGTGGAAATTGCTCGGTTCATTAAAGAAGAAGTCAAGAAGGATTTAAAGAAGTGCCTTGAGGAAGCACAACACTTTCTTCACACGGTGGCTGCACCAAAGTTAGCTCTTGTAATTGATGGGAAATGTTTGATGTATGCATTAGACCCAAGCTTACGAGTGATGCTACTAAATTTAAGTTTAAATTGTTGCTCAGTGGTTTGCTGTCGAGTTTCTCCTCTGCAGAAAGCACAGGTGAGCTTTCCAACAGCAACTAAATGGTAGCATTATTTGCTCGAGCATAGAGAAGATATTGAAACGTGAATTAGTTTTATCTAGAATTATACTGAAATTCCATTATAGAAACTTGATATATCATGAAAATTGTAAGCATTCTTTATGCTGCATTACACTTTCATGTCTTTCGCAAGCGTGAATTCTGTTTGAAGAATGATTTTGTTATCTATTGGCATGTAATAATTGCTTATGCGTGTACTAATTTTTAGATGCGTCAATCAAATGCCTTTGTCCTTCGAAATATTCATCAAAATTTATTATGCGTGTTGGAGTACTGATTCGCCACAAAGGTCGTTGCTTTCAATTGATGATTGGTTAGTTACTCTAGTTATTAATTGAAAATAATGCTTCAATTATTCTCTCTGCTTTCAGGTCACAAGTATGGTAAAGAAAGGTGCAAAAAAGATAACACTTAGCATTGGTGATGGTGCCAATGACGTTAGCATGATTCAAGCTGCTCATGTTGGCATTGGAATCAGTGGACAAGAGGGCATGCAAGCAGTGATGGCTAGTGATTTTGCGATTGCCCAGTTTCGGTTTCTCACAGATTTACTTCTTGTGCATGGACGATGGTCATATCTTAGATTATGCAAGGTCTGAGTTTTCAAAGTTTAGTGAATATGTTGAAATTAATCTCTGCCGTCTGTGCTCGACTGTATTTAATTCCACATTGCAGGTCATTACATATTTCTTTTACAAGAATCTTACTTTCACCTTGACTCAATTTTGGTTCACCTTTCAAACTGGATTTTCTGGTCAAAGATTCTATGACGACTGGTTTCAATCATTGTATAACGTCATATTTACAGCCCTGCCTGTTATCATGGTTGGGCTTTTTGACAAGGTATTGCATTCTTTTCCACCCACTTACAACTGTTAAGCTGTAGAAGCAGTGAGCATGACATGATATATTTTATTTCTCTTTCTTTCTTTAGTAATGCTTTCTTAGTCAAGGTAGCGGTTGGGTGTCTACTTTGGCTACGTTTTAGATAAGAATTCCACTAATTGTTTATTTGCAATCTTTCTCAGGATGTCAGTGCATCTCTGTCCAAGAAATATCCTGAAATATACGGGGAGGGGATAAGGAATGTCTTTTTCAAGTGGAGGGTTGTGGCAATATGGGCCTTTTTTTCTGTCTACCAATCTCTCATCTTCTATTACTTTGTGAGCACTTCTAGTTCAAATGCTCAAAATTCTTCCGGCAAGATGTTTGGTCTTTGGGATGTCAGCACAATGGCCTTCACTTGTGTTGTTGTGACTGTCAACCTACGACTTCTTTTGATGTGCAATTCAATTACAAGGTGGCATTACATCAGTGTTGGAGGAAGCATTTTGGCATGGTTTTTATTCATTTTCTTATATTCTGGTATTATGACATCATATGATCGACAGGTGGGTTTCATCTTTGTCCTCTTTTTCTCCTGAGAATTTTGTTCTTCTTCCCAAGTTTCCTATCATTATGTTTGAGCCCCTGATGCTCCCATGGTTTTTGTTTTCAGGAAAATGTTTTTTTCGTCATTTATGTTTTGATGAGTACATTCTACTTCTACTTGACTCTTTTACTAGTTCCTATTGTCGCACTCCTCGGTGATTTCATCTACCAAGGGTAAGAAATTGATGTCAAAGATTTCGCTAGTTTCATTATCAGGATTCGCTTCCCCTATATAGAGGCTTACTTTTTTTTTAATCTGATTATAGGGTTCAAAGATGGTTCTTCCCATATGATTATCAGATTGTTCAGGAAATTCACATGCATGAGCCTGAAGGTAGGACGAGAACAGAATTGCTAGAGATAGGAAACCAGCTCACACCAGATGAAGCAAGGAGCTATGCCATAGCTCAACTACCGAGAGAGTTATCGAAACACACTGGCTTTGCTTTTGACTCACCTGGGTATGAGTCGTTCTTCGCCTCACAGCTAGGTGTGTTTGCACCACAGAAAGCATGGGATGTTGCTCGCAGAGCCAGCATGAAGTCTCGGCCAAAGATAGGACAAAGGAAATAAACTGAAAGAGGACTCTTGTATGAAAAAAACAATATTCATTTTGACAGTCAGCCGTAGAAAATTTGTAAATTTAGCTTGTTTCATATCTTAGTTTAGTTTTGTTTTACATTTATAGATTTCCCTTTTTGTTCCACCTTTTCAAAATCTATTTTCCTATGATTGAGGAGCTATAGTTGTGCCAAGTTTCTCACGAGTGTACATTTACATGATCTTGTTAAACTCCGAGCTTTTTTTTTTTTTTTGTTCACGTTGTCATTTTCGGCTATTCGTGAAAACAGTTGCCTAAATGTTGCATGGACAAAAGAAATGAAGCATTAATCCTGCCTTCTGAGAATGCAACCACTTCTTGAGAAAAACAACCCGGAATTTGGCTCCCTAGCATGCTTAAAATGGCCTAATTTCTCAATAGCCCCTGCAAATCAACCGGAAACATCTCGAGAAAGACTTCCTGATGATTATGAGAAAAACGTGTCATAATCATCGTATAGCTAGATTGCTAGAAATGTTACATGTCTACATGCCCTTTGCGGACAAATCATTGAGCAATGATAAGTTTGAGGGTGAAGTTGGTAGTACGACATGCATAGGCTCTTAGACTCTTTGCCTTGTGGTTGCATGCGTTTCGAGATCAGCCTTCTTTGACATGTTTGCGAACATGAAGTAGGAATGATGTAACAATTCCTCCTAAAAGCTACAATTAATAGAAGGGGTACAATCAAATCATTCAAGCACCAGGCAGAACTGGACTTGAAAATCCATGCGAAGCATTACTTGCGCAAAACCGAACGTCGTGGATTCCATTGTCAATCCATTAGCGCACTCAAATGAATGGGCTAAGGAACTTCTACAAGGCGCAAGCCACATAGGCCACCTCCTAAGTTTAAATAGGCTCTTGCATCAGAACGTCAAGTTCGAAAGCAATCCAAGCTTCCAAGTAATCCTGTCACCCCAACGTCCATCAACAACCAGTACAAGGACTTTAGTTTTTTTGTCGAATCTTGGAAGTTTTAAAAGCTTTCCTCATTATATGATTTTCTAACATAACTATGGATGCTGGCAGCTCTGTAACTTTATATTTATACATAATTAAGGCGGTTATTTTGTCGAGCTCATCGTAGCTCTAGCAAAATCTCCACACAAAAAAAAAAAAAAAAAAATGCAAAAATAAATGCGGTAGCCATGTTTGTTTACGACAATATAAAAAAAAAAACGAAATGATAATATAAAACATCATAACCATAAGAAAAAAATGAAAACAACAAGTTTTACATCGCGAGTTACAAATTTTAAACATAAACAGTCATAGATTAGACCGTAAAAAAGTTAATCCAGTGATTAACATAACAAGACTTATTGATAGAGTCAAAATACATAAGCTACTATACAAGCTCTCAAAACAATCAAAAATAATAAAAATAAAAACAACAATACTTTTGCAAACAAAAAGCAATCACAACAAAACTTGAAAACCGCTGTTAAAACTAAAGACGACATGAAAAAGTAATAACAGAATACAACTTGAGGGGAAGAAAAAAAATAAACGACACTAATTTGTCCAACACAAAGCAAACGACAATAAACGCGCAAAATCAAATAAAGCTTGAAAACGGCTATTGAAAATCAAGACGACATAGAACATAATAATGCAAGCACACTTGAGAACACAGAAATCATAGATGACGATGAGGGGCAAGCCGGCAACCATAAAGAACTGGGACACTAAATGCGGAAAGACAAGCTGAAAGAAGAATAAAATATCAAAACGACAACAATTTTGAAAACAAAAATGACAACAAAACTTGTAAACGGCTATCAAGTACACTAACTTGAAAAATACAGAATAACAAAAAGAAGAAAAAATGTACCACAAAATAAAATCAAATCAGACTACGTACGGAAACCAAAGGAAATGCAGTAAAATAATAATAAAAAAAAGAAATAAAGAAAGAAATGCAGCAACACTTACCTTTGGTATTAGTTGTTTTTAACAAACTTTTTAGTTAACTATAGTATAAAACTCTCACATGTTACAGTAAAAGTAAAAAAATTATTATAATATAAAACTCTCATATGCTATAATATTTATAGTTTTAACTAGAGGTGGCAATAATCGTGTTTGTACCGTGTTCGTGTCGGCACTTTTACAGTACGACACGTTTAGCTCAAACACGAACATGGCATGATTAATAAACGTGCCAGAAATGCAAACACGAACACGACACGCCTATGGCAGACGTAACGCAGCACAACACGATTAACACGATTATTAAACGTGCCGTGACGGGTTGACACGATAACAATACGTATATGACACGTTTATGATCCAATTAACTAAAAATTTAAAAAAAATAAAAAAATAAAAAAAAAATATTTAATTTTTTTTAAAAAGCCAATAAAGAAAATTAACAAAAACACAATATCTAATTAATATTAACCTACTATAAATATTTCAAATATTTTTATTTTTAAGTTTAAATGTGTTATAAATAGATGAGTCGTGTCGTGCCGTGTCAACACGTTTACGGCCCATTTAATTAAACATGTTAAGGCGTGTTAGTACGAATCTAGCCCTTTTATTTTCGTGTTATTCGTGCTAACCCATTTATGGCACAATTAATAAACGTGCGGTCAAAACCTGTTTATCTCTTGTCGTTTTTGTATCATGTCATCGTGCATGTCTGAAATTACCGGCCCTGGTTTTAACCACTATGACAAATACCCTAACTTGGAAGTGATGACGATAATAAATGGCGTAGCAAAAATAGAAAAGAAAACCTCAATGAATGCGGTAGGAGAAAACAACAAGAAAACAACAAAACGACAATAACTTGTTAAAGTAAAGGAACCGCAAACGACAGTAAAACGGGAACAACGTCAAATCAAGACATGGAAAATGCAATACTCCAACAACAATTTGATAAGGACAAAAATTCCCTAATATACATTTTGAACTTGAGAAATTCATTTCTTCTTGTTCCTTTTGTTCCTTTTTCCTTTTCAAGGGGGAAAAGGAACTTTGAATAATTTCTTATTATGAAACTATATAATTAACAATGGACTAATTAGGGATCATAAATTTGTTCACAAGCTATGGAAAAATATTACGCTATGCGCAAGTATAACCAACTGAAGAAAAGAATCAAAAAAGAAAGAGAAACGAATACTGGAAGCAAATATAATCTCCCACGAGGATAATGTTTGTGCTCCTTATAAGTACTCTCTTGCACATGTCAATTTATCAATACAACATATACCGAGGCAAAATATTTCAAATAAAAAATAATAGAGTAATAAGCTGTAGGTCAATTTAATGTCCAACACATTGGCATGAACATTATCCATTTTGTGTAGATCAATTTCGGATTGATATTAAAAAAACTGGAAGTTTTTTGTTTTAGATGAACTGACAAAAAATCATGCAATGTTCATGTCTTGTCATTTTGTATCGTTCCCATATTGCTAGCCTTACATACAGGGACATGTTACACCAAGCGCAAGTATAACCAACTGAAGAAAAGAATCAGAAAAGAAAGAGCAACGAATACTCTCTTGCACATTTCTTTCCACGTGATCAGTTGTGTTTTCAGAAACGTTATCATCTTCTTCAAACGTGCCGAAAAGCTTTGTGAGTTTTTCGAAAATGGATTGCTGGCTTTCGTTTAACAACGTTTCATCACCCTTATAATCACCATCATCTTCATAAATCAAATAAACACCCGACTTTTTCAGCTCAACACCTTTTATAAATGGCGGTCTATCTTATATCCATCTTTTAGCCGGGAAACCAAAGGATGACTAACTGAATACGGGCACAAATGAAGTTGATCTTCGTCCTTGTTTGGTATTCCATTTAAGTTAAAAGCTGTGGTGAAGATGGAAGCTCTTGTTTGAGGATCTGTGCTTGAACGTCAACTATCCCAGGAGGGTTAACCCAAGTCATCTTGGATTTGATGGTCCAGAGATACAACTGAACCTATAGTTACACCTTGGATAGGTCTATTCCTGTGTTCTGTGAATGTGACCACATCTTGACAGAGCCAATCTGGGATCTTGCCTCCTGGCATGATAAGATTCCTTATTTTTCTCATGGAGGCTGCAACAAATTTGACGAATTAGGGTTCGTTTGGTATTGTTTTCAAAATAGGTGAAAATAGTTTTGTTTTGAAAAATAGAAATTTTTTGAGGATTGTGTTGAGAATATTTTTGAACATTTTGCCTTAAAAAATGTGCAAAAACATGTTTAAAAATTCTCAAAATAAAACCAAACAAAGCATAGATTCATATTTCTCTTTTTTTTTTAATAGTTTCCAAGTGGAGACTTTATGTCAAGAATTAAATATTTATAGCACTAAAAACACATGTAAATCAAAGATAGCACTGACTTTGTTTTGTTTTGTTTCATTTTATTTTATTTTATTCTATGGCTACATCAGATTCTCCTAGTAATTTTGTGATTACTTATGTAATTATTGACATTAAAGTGCCGTTACAAATAATTCAAACAATATTATTCACCATATAATCAGTGCTATATAAATAATTGAACACACAAGAGAGAGAGAAAGAACCTTAGAAGTCCTTTCTTAGTCACCAAAGAGCAAGTGTTGCAACAACTCATGTACAGCCTTTTCAAAGACTTCAAGCATTCAAGGCCTGTAATGTCCTCAACTTTCTCACGGTTTGTAAGGTTCAATTCCTTTAAGCTTTCCAAGTTTGAAAGATCAGAGATACTTTCCAATGAAATACAGAATTCACCATTCACCTCGACCAAACTTGAGGGAAGTAGAGGGAGGGACTTAAACTCTCTACAACGAAGCAAAAGAAGTTTTTTAAGAACTGACATGCCCCTTAAGCTTGATGGGAGGCCGCAGAAATTATAGTTGCCAAGGTCTAAAGTCTCTAGAAATGCCAACTTCTCAAAAGCATCGGGAATTTTGCCAGATATTTCCCTAGCATTAGCATCCAATTCAATCAGCAAGAACAAATTTGAGAAAGAAGTTGGGAAGAAAAAACATTTTTGTGAACTGTGAATCACAGGAGTTTTTGCTTCATTACTATCAAACAGCTCCACTTGATGCTCGAGAGCATCCCAAAGCTTTCGGGTAATTCTTTCACTGCAGTATCTGCCATCAGCAAGCGGTGCAAGGACTTCAATTTTCCTATAGAAGATGGAAGTTTATGCGGCTCTCTACAAAAGTTAAGTGTTGGCACTATAAGGTTCTCTAACTTGCCTATTGATTTTGGAAGCTTGTTGATTGAAGCTTCATTTATGACCAAAGTAGTAAGAGACAAGAAGCCGCCAATTAACTCAGGTACTCTACATTTCTACAGCTGTAGCTTCTTTAGTGATTCTAGTTCTCTAATCTGATTAGGTAGAATATCTTTTCTATTTATGCAACGCTCCTAAGGAGGAGTTTACAGTTTTAAATAAATTAAATAAAGATCAGAAAATAAAAATAAAACTTCAAAACAAATCCGTTTAGGATTTAAATGAAAACCCTCAAAACAAAATAAAAATATAAACAACAATTAAACTACAGTTTAATGTAGCACCTTTAATTTTATAATGTAAAACTGCCATAATCTTCATTCTAACCCTTTAATACATCTTAATACAGTCATAGAAAGTAACAAACGATACTTACATTATCATGAAGGATATTCTCAACTAATGATACAATTCCATTGTAATACAGCTATACAGCTTCCTTAACTATGTTTCTTGTCACCACCTCACACGTTGTGAGTCCTGAAAAGATGAAAATATGAGGGAATGAGCGACAACATGCTCAGTAGGGAAAACTATTACCACGTTTAGGTTTTTATCATTACCATATTAAAATTTGCATGGTTAGTTAATTCTTAATATTATTCATCAATATTATTATGTTCAATTCCGGTGGATATCTTATAATCATTCTTACTAAGTTCTATACATATATATATATATATATATACATATTAGTTTAAGATTCAATTACGTTCATCTGTATCCACCGTGCATTATCATATCACTTAACTCAACGAAACCCAAATAGGTGCGCTTGACCACTCTCTAATCATTCCAAGGGTGTTCCGATGAGGGGACTTTAAATCCTAAATTCTCACCAAGTTGATTCCTGTATAGTGTGTTTTGGGACTTTTGACCCAAGGGAGCATTACCACTTCCTTCCTATTTTACTTTTTAAGGTATTCGTGCTCAATGACGTAACCACTGCCCTTTTCATGTCTCACCATTCCTCTATAATTAATCATTATTTATAGAGTTAGTATTCCTAACTATGCTTTTTAATTTACGACAATATGTGTCAAATCATTATGTTTCCTAGTTATACAATACAAGACGAGTTCCATATTATTGTATTAAGGTATAACCATATACATTCAAAATATCATATACATATCTTGTAAAGTAAAACAATCAAATTTCAATTCATCAAAACTTCATAAAAGATAAGTAATAGAATCCCTACCTCTTGGTAAATACTATGCTGATAACTTCTAGCTCACAATACCAAGTTTACCACGTAAACTTCAAGTACTTTGTTATTCTATGATGTATAAAATAACCATACTTTAACTAAATTCCTAATCCATAACTTACTGATTTACCATCTATTCTTATTAATGTACCATAATCATTTATATGAAATCCTTGGAATATTTCTTAACACAAAATGATAAAAAACAGATAAGTTTTGACTCCTTGATCGACTTACAGATCAACTGTTTCTGGTCTACCGAACAAAACTGTTATTTTTGGACCCTCCGTAGGCTTGTCGGTCTCAAAGTTCAACCTGTCGGTACTGTTCAGCCATCAGCCTGTTGAACTCAATAGTTTGGCCTACTGAACTCCTAGTTCGGCCTACTGAACCTGGTAGTGTTTGGCCTGTTGATGTGCGGTATTCGGCCTGCCAAACTTGCCGATAGGTCTGGCCTACTGATTGAGAAGATTGGCTTGTCGACAATACAATTTGTGGAAATTCTAGTTTGCATTTTCAAAGGTTTCAAACTTTAAAACTCAATTCTTTTTAAAATTTTCATGCTTAACAAACACATCTAAACCTAAAATCAAAACTTTTCAAAACTAGTTCAAAAACTCATTTTGAACAAAGATATATGTAAATCAAGATTCAAAAACGTTGTATAATTATCCACAAACATCATGAACACATTGTCTCAATTTTCATACCAAAATACAACGTAGAACCAAGATTAAAGTTTTATAAATCTAACCTCAAACTTAGTTCAAAAGTAGAGTTTAATCTTGAAATTGTCTAAATCCCCTTGATCTTTAAGCTTGTGAGAGATTGTTTGTGGATTTTGTGAAAGAATAACTTGAGTTTTTCCTTTAATTCTCTCTAGCTGTCTTAGGGTGGAAGAAGAAACAAAGAAGAAGAAAAGAGATGTAGAGGAAGGAATAGAGACGTGAGAAAAACAAAGAGAGAAAGGATGATCTAAATGACAAATGAAAGGGGATGGAAATGATTGAGGGAGGCAGGGTAGATGAGGGTGGGTAACCCTTGTCTCCTTTAGGGACTTTAGCACATATACTGCCAAAATGACATTTTTGTAATTAATTAAAAGTTTTAAGGGCATTTTGGTAAATAAACCAAATAAGTATAGTAAGATTTTAAGAAATTTAAAAATAGGTAGAAATAAATAATGTGAAATAGATTTTAAATGAAACAAATTTTTAATTGACATACTAATAATTAATTTAATTACCATCATACCTGTTAGGAAAATAAATGGTGTCACAATCTCAAGCGTCATAGGAGGAGCTAATCTTCCAATTGAACAAAGCAATTTAGATAGGAATTTGCCCTTCCCCACCGATAACTCCTCCAAATTCGGGAACAAACTGATACAGTGAGAGATTTCTTTTATTAGACTTACAAAAAGAGAAAACTGTATCAACAACTTGAGGTTGCCAATGGAATCTGGAAGTACAGACAATGAATTACACTGCATCACACTTAGCTTCTCAAGATTTTCCAAAGATCCTATAGTGTCTGGCAATTCTTCTAATCGAAAATCATTAAGAGGGATTTCTTTCAGAGAACACAACTTTCCTACGTAATGAGGTAGTCTCTTGAGATGTCTGCAATGGTTTAAATCAAGATTCTCAAGTTTTGTTAGGTGGAAGATGGAATCCGATAAGATTTCTATCGCGGTTTTATCAATTAGAAGCTCTTTAAAAGATCTCATGCTGCCTATGCTTTCTGGAAGCTCTTTCAATTTTGAACAACCGGAGAGGATAAGATTTTCAAGTTGTTTCAAGCCGGATATGTCAGTAGGGAATTTAATAAGATTAGAACATTCTTTTGGATTCAAGTAAATCATTGTGTAAATATTACCTATACATTCATCAATCTTAGTTAGGCTTACACAATTCTTGAATATAAGCTTTTCCAATTTTTGATTCCCAGATAAATTGGGAAGAGCAACCAGGTTAGAGCAATCACTGAGGTTCAATATCTGTAAATTCTCACCATCTAAAAATAGCAACAAAAAAATCCTAAAAAAATTGGAAAACAAATTATTTCAAGTAATATAGTGTGTTAATAGGTGAATCACATACCTTGTTACTATACCAACCCTAGACTCTTCCAATTTTGCTGTCTGAAAGATCAAGAGTGGCAAGTCCATGAGCACCAAAATCAGATGGGAGAGATTTTAAAGGACACCCTTTCCACTGCAGCCAGTTGAGTTTTGCAAGGAATTTGAATTCTCCTTCAAGGTTGACATAATTCATTTGAAGAAATCTAAGGTTGGCCATTATTCCAAGGGGCTTAGCTCGAATTGTAACCTCTCTCTTCTTTTCTGCCTTATTTTTTGGTACTCTTTGGGGTCGTTTGGTATTGTTTTCAAAATAGGTGAAAATATTTTTGTTTTAAAAAATGAGAATTTTTTAAAAATTGTATCGAGAGTGTTTTTAAAATTTTTGTCTCAAAAAACGTGTGAAAACATTTTCAAAAATTTTGAGAACGAAACCAAACGGGTAGTTTGAGTAAGCCACTGCATTAGTCAAGTTAGAGCTTCTTTGAGATAATATTCTACAACAATCAAGGTCTTTCACTGTGCTTTTTCTCTTGATGTCTAGGACAATTCCTTGTGTATAGTTTCTTCTCTATCGTCAACAATACCAAAAAAACACGTAAGACTCGAATAAAGCCACTACAAAAGGAAACAACAAAAAACTAACATGCAAGTTAGAACCGTTAAACATGGGAGCTATTATTGTTGTTGACCTTTTTTTTTGGGTAATTGACGCATTTATTGTCGTTTTTTTTGGTAGTTCTTCTCTATGGTTTGTCGTCGGTTATGGTTTTCCGCACTTTTTTCGTTTCATTCAAGGCAAGACAAGCTTTTTCGTTTTACATTTGTTGTAGCTTTCTTTTTTTTTTTTTTTCTCTGCCGTTTTTCTTCCTGTAGTTTTATGATCTACATGCCGTTCATGTTCTGCCAGATTCATGTGGTTCGCAACTTTGTTGTCGTTTCACATTTTTGTTGTTTCCGCATTTGTTGTCGTTTGCTAGTTTAATTGATCCTTATTTTTCCAGCTATTTTGCTTTTCAAAGTTATTTTTGTCCTGTTCAATTTTTTTGTACTTGCTGTATTTATTGCTCTTTTCTGTTTTTTTTGCTGTTGTAGATTTTGTTCTCTTTTTGACGTTTTTGGTTTATTTTTACGTCGTCTATTGTAATTTTTTTTTTTTTATTGTGCCAGATTTTTTGTCCTTATAAATATTTATTCTTGTTCTTTTTTTTTTTTTTGGTCCTATTTTCGTTATTTTCATTGCACATTCATTGTTTTCTTTTTTTCACCTATTTTCGCCCTTTATCAGTTTTATTTTCTCTTTCTATTCGTTGTGCTTGATGTAGCATTGCCGCCCTATTTATTTATTTGTTTGCCGTGGGACCTTTTTTCCCTCCCAATCATTTTCTTTCGTCTCATTTATATTTATACAAGATAAGATCGAATCGGCAACCTAGAGTGTTTGAAAACCAAATTATTACATTATAGCATATGAAATAATAAAATATGAAATTGTTACATCGTAGCAGTTGAAACTTTGATGTTGGAATTTAATTCCCAAACACTTTCAGGGCCCGTTTTGGTAGACGGGGTTCGAATTGTGTTGATTTGGAATATTTTAATTTGAATTATATGATTTGAATTGCTATCCAAATTTATGTTTTGATGTACAATTAATGTGTTAATATGAATAAAGAATAATATTGAAATTTGTATTTGGATAAATAATGAAAAAAGTTTTTAATTTATTAATAAATTTACCAAAATCTTTTCAAACCCCGGAACCACTAAACTAAACAATCTTAATTCCATTCTCCATTGTTTCCATGCACTATCTTTGTTTACTATTTTTTATCAGTTCTACTCTTTCTGGTAGTATTCATTTAAGAATAGTGTAAAGTTCTCATATATAAAAGCAAAAAAGTTGCTAAAGTGTAAAGCTCTTACGTACAACAGTGTTTACAGTTCTAACCAATGGTTCTAACCACCATATCAAACACTTAGGCTTTCTTCTTGAATTTCCCAGTTTGTACAATAATTGGAGGACAGGTAAGTTCCTAAACGCTCTTAACTTCCGAGCACTGGTAGGTTCTGCTATCTGGGAGACAAGCTCACCTTTGTTGAATTCTTTGTTCAAATTGCAGTCGATATTTAGAATATGATGTGACCATATGCTGAAGTGTCGTAGTTGGTTAGGAGATGTTGCTTTCTGCTAAGCATTGTCTAATTTACAAGTTAGTTATTGACTCATTAATAAGATGCTTCTTAGCTACTTATAACTTAATCATGTAATAAAGTGAGGATTCAATTTAATGATCAATTTGAGTCCTTTTTATGTTTCAGAGCTTCTCTTTCTGATTTCTCTCCTTTTCTCTTGATCCAAACAACTCACTTCAAAAAATTCTGTATTTGTTTTCAGCATGCTTGGTTGGACTTACAGAATGGAAACTAATGACAATTGTTTTGAAAAAAGCTCAAAAGTCCTTCCAACAGAAAGCCAATTGGTTCATTCACTTGGAGGGAGTAAGGGAAAGCCATTTCATTTGTTCTCATGAAATGGCGGTGTTTGGTTGATAAGTTCAGCCAGTTTGAACTCATAAGTTTAGTTCAAACTAGTTTTTGATTGTGCATTTTAAAAGGTGGTTGAGTGATGTTTTAAATTAGCTAACGCCGAAAATTTTAAAATTTATCCCTTGGTTTAGATCAATTTATTACTCTAAAATCGTAGCCTCATTTATGATTTTCTCACAATTCCATGTTGTGAACGCTATCTAGACATACATTTGAATCTTTTTTCTTTTTTAGGCTTTGTATTTTCAATCTTAAACCTACGGTTCAAAACCATACAATTTGAAACCGCAAACAGAAGGGCTATAGTTCAAGCCTTAGTTTCTGAGTCCAAAATTAGAAAATCATGGCATGACTTCATCAGATAAGACTGAAAAAAGGATTTAAGAAAAAAGGATTAACTTTATAAATGCTTCACATATGTACTTTATTTCACTCTACCTTCTAATTTTACAAAATAAGTCGAAAAACCCCTACTCGATAGAAAACATGTCAAAACATCCCTCCTTCTAATTTCATTCGTAAACCTAACAGATTGTTGACATGGCATCGCCATTAAAGTTTAAAAAATATCTTAAAATTTTAATTAAATGTACAAAAATAATTAATATTAAAAAAATAAATATATGCCAAGTAAAACAAAATAAAATTAAAATTCTACTACCCTACCACCACCGATTAGAGAGCCTCAGAAAAATTAGATGATGCCAGCAACAAAACAAGACACTATCTTCAAGACTGAGAGAAAATGGTGACTGGTTTTTTTTATTCTTCTCTGGTTGACGAAGGTCCTCTTGCGTTTCCATTTCCAAAAGGCAGTCAACCAAAAATATCATATACAAAAACAAGCAAGAACCACCACCACCATCAAAATGTCTACAACCTAAAAAGAACCCATCAACCCCTTGTTGTACCACCACCACCATATCAACAACAATGCCGACTTCCTCAGATCTCAACAGCCCCAAGTCACTCCAATGCAAAGTCTCTTTAAACTCCAAAAAGAACAACAACAATAGCCCTAGATTATTCCACCAGTCCCCTCATTCATCTCACAAATCCCGCTCCTTAAATCCACTGGGCCCAGCGACCGCCCCCGCCACACATTTGCTAGTGTCCAGCGTCGCCTCCGTAGGGAACTCGCACGACGACCTCCAGCGATTTGGCTCAGAGCGAAGACCTCCCTTCGGCGACTCACCTCCTACGCTAATTTCGCTAGGGCCCACTGTGACGGAGAAAGAGGAGAGGACTGCATGCGGGACGGTAGCGCGAGGCAGGGGCTGGCCGTCGCGGGGTGAGGGCGAGTGAAGGCTGTCGGGAGTCGGTGGGTCGCCAGGGAAGGGGGATTCCGTTGGGCTTTTTTTTTGTCTATAATGTCTGATTCTTTTTTTGAAGGGTGTAATGTTTGGTTTCAGACTTTCAGCGGTAGAGAGAAAGAGGAGAGAGAGTGCGAGAACTGGGACGAAGAGAGGGAAAAATAAAAGATAAATTGAAGTAAAATGTGTTTTTTATTATTTTTAATATTTAATTATTTTAAAAGCATATGATTAAAATTTTAATATATTTTTTAATCTTTAATAGACGTCAGCGGAATTATTTGCAGTGGGTTTTTTACCTGTTTTTTATGCATTAGGTATATTTTGACCAGTTCTACAAAATTATAAATTAAGTGAAATAGGGTGTATAAATTGGAGGTATTTATAAAAATAATCCGCGTAAAAATATGTATAAAAGTTGAGAAAAGTATGTATCAGCCGGGAATTTTGTTGCTTGCGAGAATTATAGACAACGACATCTTAGTTTCTACCCTAATGATATTAAAAAGAAGCTTGCACGAGAAAGATGTCTGCTAATGGTCCCACGTCTCTGCATGCATATAAAGCATGCTTCTTTGGTAAAAGCCAAGAACAGAATGATTAGGCATATTATAGAAGTGTGCGTGCTTTAATCTTGCACACAAATCTATTGGTTCTGCAGCATAAAATCACCATAAAACTTTTTCACATGCACTTTTCTTATTTACACTACTAGTTGAGTACATATTCGAAAGCCCTCGATCAATATAGAATTTCTGTGATTGAACGTTTCATAATGATCTCGTGTGCCAATCCAAAAAGAAAGTTGGGTTTTTATGCCCATATGATTTGCAATAGATAGATGCAAACTATACATATATGTGTGTGTGTAGATATATATATAGGTGTTTAGTGCTATGGTTCTAACTCTTTGATTGACATGTTGTAGTGTAAAATAAAAGTTTATTGTAATATAAAAAATTCATACGTTATAGTACACGGCTCAAATCACAAGCAGAGTGTTTGATAATTCGGTTAAAATCAACTATAGTGAAAAGTTTTCAACAACTATAGTCAAAAAGTAAAAAAATTGTTATAATATAAAGTTTTTATATATTACAAATTTTAAACCAAAATTCGGTTTATGATTAAATGACTTAAAAATTTCAAACTCTTCTCCCAAATACCACATATATATTACCCCGCTAGAGCACCTTCTTTTGTCGAAGAAAACCGGTTGCCTTGGTGGGCTATATGTAGGGTTATATATTGGCGTAAAGTACCCGTATCCAATGTTTAAAGTTTCACCTACAGTAGGCTACTTGATGAACTGAACAGCAATTGAAGACGTCCTTATGGTTGTGGATATTTTCACCGCCACAAATTTTAACAAGAATAGATTCTATATATGGAAATAAAGTATTATTTTTTAATATATGATCTTAGTATAATTTAACTTATGCAATAATTGGTAACGATGAATGGGTTAAGGAGAGATTTCATGTTCAAATTCGCAAGACAGCTCAAAAATATATGCAATTATTATTATTATTTAGATTAATTAATAGCCTTTGTAATACTTTGTCCTCAAACTTCAAACATAACATCCGTTTCCCCTAAAGTATAAATTGTTAACAAAAATAATCCTTCTCTGTTAAAATTTTAATAGCAAATTGACAACTAATTTTAAAATTAGGGGTATTTTGGTAATCCTAATTATAAAAACAACAAAAAAATTAAAACTATAATAAAAATAGTCTTTATTGATTATCAAAAACAAAAAAAAAATTTAAAACATATTACTATCTAGATCCCTCTTTTTTCGATAAACCGAAATTTTCTTTAAAATTTTATCAACTTTTTTCCATACTCAAAAATTATTTTCAAATTTTAAAAGGTGTAAGTACCAAATAAAAACTTCAAAAACATGAAAGAAATTTTATTAACATTGTCAGAGTTTTTTTAATTTTGTGTTATATTGAATATTTTTATGTCATATTTTTTTTCATTTGACTAATATATATAGCTTCTAAAATTTCGAAATACTTTTAGGGTGTGAAGAAAAAATAAAATTTTGAAGAAAATTTTGATATATCAAAAAAGAAGGATTCCAACTGTGTAATGGTTTTAATTTATTTTTTTATTTTTAATCGTCAATAAAGTTACTTTTATTATAGTGTTAATTTTTATTGTACCAAAATTATCAAAATACTATTAACTTTATAATCATTTGTCAATTTTTCGTTGAAATTTTGATAGAATGATTATTTTTTAACAATTCAAACTTTAGAGAGAACGGATGTTGCGTTTTGAAGTTCGATAATAAAGTGTTATAAAAACTATAATTCATGGGAGATTTTTTAATTAATCCTTATTATTTTTTATTTTAATTTTATTGTTTAGAAGTTTCTATAATTGGGTGATTTTTATAAATGTGATTTGACCAAAAACCGGCCTTATAATTTAGCAAAATAATAAGACACAGATAAAAGTGGGAAAGTAGGACCTCCCCACAAATTGTCTTTAGAATGGGCTGACGCTCCACTATAGTATATGACTGAAAATTTACCAGTAAAAAAAGGAATCCTTCACAAAAGATAAGAGTATGTTAGTACTCTTTGCTTTGAGTTCCATTAATAATCATATCCTATCCTTCAAAGCTGCTGTAGGGAGTGATTCACTGAGCACTATAGATGCAGTCCTTCTGGGCTACAATTGAAAGGGAAGATAGCTTTTTAAAGAAACAAATTCTTCAAAGATATTAGACAACCAATTAAAGAGACAAATCTTTTCTAAATCCACTGCTTAAGATTGTCGACAACTGGAATTAATAGTTTGTGCAAGGGAGAAGCCATTGCAGAATGGAATCATGCACTTAAATTGATTTGACTGTAATAATTGCGGGACAGGTATTTTGGACTGTATTTAAGAAGCTATCAAAATTGGAATTTTGATTGATGGAATAACTAGTTACACCAAAAATACCAAGTGTTCCCCAAATAGTGAATACATCCTGTAATTCAAACATACATCAAATTGTGTTATTTCTCATTCAACATGGGGTGAATGTTTTCTCACCCCAAACAAAAAAAAAAAAAAAAGTGTCAAATTGGATTTCAAAGTTAGATTTTGTATTCAAACTCAAAGATTACTATAAATTGGGGGTTGCATGTCATAGTTATTGAAAAATAATAGGTTTTTGAGAAGTGAGTTGGAAATTAAGAGTTAAAATTAAGAGTACTATAGCATTAAGACCTTTACACTGTAGCATTCTTTTGTTTCCCACTGTAACATACTTGTGCTTTATATTATATGAGTTAGAACTGAGTTTGTGAAATACTATATTATATATTTTTGTATCACTATTAGCTTTCGTCTAATCCCCTATTCGTGTCTAAACTATGAGATGACACATTCCATACAGAATTTACTCCATTACTTATAATGACTTGAAGAATTTTGTGGTAATGTATTAGATCTAGAGGACATACTTCTAAATTTCAGATCACATTAAAAAAAAATTGGTGAAATTTTCTAAAAACAAGTGTAAACTTTAACGAAACTTGTGATAGTTTAACACTGTGCTCTACGAATAGAATGTCTTTTTGTACCCTAGCCACCGTAGAATTTTCCCAATAACGATGTTATTTAGTTTTTTTTTTTAATCAAAATGTCAAGTCCGAATTTGCAATAGTGTCATGAACATTTTTCCACAGGAGCTGGATTGTTGTCAGATCTGTTGTGCGTAGGGCTCTAGCCAATGCTTCATACAAGAATTATTGTCCTTGAAAGTACCAAAAAAATGTTTAACATACATAGGATATGGAGCATCCAACTGCCTAGATTGTATAACTTATTATATTCATGTGTCAACATAGCCAATACTTATTATATTCAACAGGCTAACACGTGCACAAATATTGTTATAGATTCCAAGTAATGCCCATGCACACATACATAAGGATTAACATTAAAGGACTTCTCCAATGGAACCTCATAAATAGTACAATTTTTTGAAATTATTAGATCTTAATCGAAATCTTTATTTTTTTTGGAAAAAAAATCTGATAACTGAAAGACATATAACCACTTATAGATTTTTTTTTTTTTCAGTTCCCACTAGAGAAATTTCCTTTAACATTAATGGTTTTTAATTTTTCTGTCTTTATTTATAATCTACCTTCAAGAAGAAGCCAGCATTCGATTCTTCCAACAACAAAAAGGTTTACAATTTTTGATTTTTCTACCGTTACGTCCATATAGAATGGATAAGACAAATTGTGCGAAATGCCTTGGCCTCAGTGAGAGTTAAGGCGTGAAGTTATTCTCCCTCATAATTAAAAAGCCTCCTTGCAAAGAGCCAGCTTCTGTTTCAGTCTATTCCGGCTCATACACACACACACACACACACACACATATATATTCATTATAACTATATGAACACCAATATTATAAAATTCAACTATATATAGTATTATATTCCTTAGCATCATGTTCTTAAAATTCTAAGAAATCAAGTACAGAAACGGATTAAATTAGCAATTTTTAGCCCCTATTTTGCAACTAAGAGTGGCTCATGTTATCAAGCATAAATCTTGTGGGCCATATGTCTGCTGGCCTGAACTATTTGTACTTTTATGTTTAGCAAGTACTATTTGTATATTATGTTTCTGGAAAGTATAAGATTCTTATATGATTCTACGGCTGCTCCATGGGAATTTCAACGGGATAATTTTAAAATAAATTCCATGAGGTGTTTGTGAACTAAGCTCTAGAAGAATTCATTTAAGATTGTCAAATTCTCTCTGCTTGTTTTTCTCCCTGTAAAATAGTAAGTAGTAGGTGTGGCCTTGTTCTAAGTTGTTTACCAATTTAATCAGCAAGGAACACTAAGCCTATTAGTTTTAGTCCATCAATGTGTTGCAACCGCATACTGGAACTTCAGGGCGTCTTATGTGGTTTCGGAGTTAAAGAAGTGCATCAGCCGGTCTATTGGTTATGCCAACAGATCCGTAAGGAACTTTTCGAAGTAAAATCTTAAACAAGTAGTATACTCTAACTGGTATTTCAAGTCTGCTCAAGAGTAATGTTTAAAGGATTTATTAGTGCCTCTCTTATTAGTTGCAAATTTTTAAGAGAAATGATTACGTCACTCTTAAATCAGTTGGTATCAACTATCAAATTAGAGATTCTTAGTTGAAGACTCTTGCCCTAGAGGTAGCTTTTAAAGATTGTTTCCATCACTTCTATATTTATCCCATTGTTTGAAAAATTGATATTCTTCACTTTTAAACAACATAAGTTTTGAGAATTGATAATTGCTGATGATTTTTCATGCTCACACAGTTGGACGTTGTCCTCTCAAGTAGTAAAGTGCACAAGAGTGCAGATGTCAATTATGCAAGGATTGTGTAATTTTTAATTAATTATCGAAATTAATCGTAACTTTAAAATTAATTGAATTATTGCTAGGAGTTTTGATCTAAAACTAAAACTAATGTAAAAATGAAAATAAAATAACCAAAAGTAAATTAAAAGAAAAGTTAAATTAAAATGTGAAAAACAAAACAACGAAAACACAAGGTAAGCGTTTATTTTTCACCATTAGACAATGCAATTAATCATAGAATTATTCCTAATTTTCTATTGAAACTACTAATTGTAGATAGCATCAAGTGCTACTATCTTGATTTTTCCTTACTTATATATTTAATAAGACAAGCGCTCTATTAAACCCCTTTCTATCAAATACCCTATGAGAAAGCTCACTAAGTTTAATCCAACGAAAGCATTATGCTGAAGAAGATAGGTTGATCTAGACAACAAGCACACAAAAGCTAGCTTCATTCAACCTATGTTACATTTCATATCACAATCACACAAAAGCCTCGCTGCAATTATGTGTCACAATTCACTATTAATGGTTAAAAATTTAAGACAATTACAGATCAAAATTTCTAACCTAACATTAGGTAATTTCTTAGTCTCATTTAGTTAGCCATCTAAGCAAAACTAGAAAACAACCATGAACTTTAATTTTAGGAAAACATAAACTTTTAGTAAAACATAAACAATCTCAATTAGAAATTTTGAGAATAATTCACATAATTGACTGCATAATTATGTATAAGATTTTGAATTTGCCTTTAACCACAAATAAACTTAACTAAACATAATTATATTACACAACAAAAACATTATAATAAAATAAAGAAAGGTACAAAAGAGGTAGTTTATAAATGACCCAAAAATTTTATATGTTTGGCGGGTCCATCTTCACACTAACAGCACTCTCTAACTCTCAAAATGTTACAAATTAAAAACGAAAACTAAAAAAAACTGGAAAGAAATTGCTAAGAAAACACTCAACCTCATGGCTAGGTACTTCTTCTCTCAAAAACTCTTAACATATATTTATTTAATATTTTTTAAAGTAAAAACTAAAAACTGAACAAAAGAAAATTTAGAACCCAAAAATTAAATTTAGAACCCAAAAATTTGGGTTCCCATGAAGAAGCAAATCTGCTTCTTTAAATAGAGCAATGATTGCTCTAATAATTTTTTTGCATGCAAATTTTTGAATTTGATTCACTACGACGCAATAAGGGACGCATTCAGAACGAGCCAATTTTAGCCGTTAAATCACTCAACTTTGACGGTTTCAAAGGCTGGCAGAGAGGCTCTAATGAGAGCGAAAAAGACAGTTGGATCAAGTCTTGGTAAGCGATATGGATGGTCCAAACTAGAGGGGAAAGGGCTGACGCGGGTAACACAAGTGCGCTGATGCATAGTTGACTCGTGAATCGTTTAACGCCATGTGGCGTTGACTCTAACTGAGCAGCTGATGTGGTAGCACGCTAGACTTCAAAAAATTGTGATCTGGTCCTAGCTTTCAGATTTCTTTACATTTTTGTCTTCTATTTTCGCCCCTAAAATGAAAAATAAATTTGCAATTAAGCCCAGAAATACTAAAAATAACTAGATATTTTTACATACTTATTTAACACAAAACTAGATTAAAACTAAAATTACATATTCAAATAAAAATAAAACTTAATAAATCTTATGGTTTTAAATTTATTTTACAAAAACTAACTAATCAACTTCAGAAAACAATTCTAAAACTTATCAAAAATAAACTTAAACACAAAAATGCTATAAAAATTAGTAATTAAACATATTTTACAGATAACATACTAAAAATACTGTAGACAAATAAATATGTTTAATTGGTGGATTTAATAACCAATAAAATGCTCAATAAATTATTTTAAACATTATAAAATATGTCACTTTTACTGTTATCAATAATTTAAACAATGGACACTTTGCTGTCAAAAGCATGTTGTCACTAATCTGAATTGAATACCTATATTGCCAATAGATTTCAGACAAGTCTCACTATGCTGCAGAAATGTCATGGTCACAACGCAGAAACGTATGCATTTAAAGTGCGTGTCCACATGTAGTACAGTTAAAATAGGCAGTCGAAGTTGATTTTTCTACAGTAATGTGATTTAATCCATCCGGATAAAATTCACTACCAAAACAATAACAGGTTTTTATTTAAAAAATATACTACATGTTAAATTAAAATTATTTTATAAATAATAAAATTTTAATATAAATAAAAATAATTTTCTTTTTCCTCCGTTATCATGTACACATCTTACTTCAAACTGATGGGAATAAATATATATATAGCAACTTAGAAACACAATATAAACATATATTACATATATAATACGTGTAACGAAATTACAATGCCATTATTCTCGTCATCTGTTTTGGCTTGAAATCATTTTGCGATCTAGGGCTCTGATTCTTCTTTCTCATCAGTAGTTTTCTCTCTTCCTACTTTAATGTGTTACTTTCCAAAAAAGTGTTGTATAAGTCTCTCATGCAACCTTTTCACTTACGTTGGAAATTGGGGTTGTCCAGGTGTGCACTGCAAAAATGCAAATGGCCATTATTGCTCCAATCTAGCAGTACTAGTGTCCAAGAGGGCACATCCTCGGTATTTCAGTATATCCAATCTTCAAACTAAATATATAATTATTTGTGTATACGTG
>CAMOHE010043685.1:0-35606 GCA_946598075.1 Artocarpus hirsutus | reverse complement strand
TTTACCACAAGATATATGTATCTATGTTGAACTACTATTATATGAGAATCACATATGGAACTATGACATGAACTCGCCTTGTATTGATTAGTGAGGAACATAATGAATTAACATATGTTGTTATAAGTTGAGAAGCATGGTTAGGAAGATTGACTCTTTAAATGATGATTAAATATTGAGGAAATGGTGAAACGTGAAGAGGACGGCGGTTACGTCCTTAGGCACGAATACCCTAAAAGGTAAAATAGGGGGAAGGTGATCACGCTTCCTTGGGTCGAAAGTCCTAGAACGCACTGTACAGGAATCGACTTAGTGAGGACTCGGGGCTTGATGTCCCCTCACCGGAATACCCTCGGAATGTTGGAGGGTGGCCAAGCACGCCCATTTGGGTTTCGATAAATTGAGTGATACTTTGTGTAATGTGGATACCTAAGAATAATGGTGAATTGTAATATTTATGTGTATATATAAGTATGAAACCTGGTAATGGTTAACTATGGTATCCACAAGATATGATCATAATAAACTTCATCATCTGGTATATGATGTAAATTAACTAACCATGCAGTTTTAATGTAGTAATGAATAAAACCTTAAGGTGAGTAATGGTTTTTCCTACTGAACATGTTGTCGCTCATTTCCTAATATGTTCATTTTTTCAGGACTCACTAAGTGTGAGATGACTACAAGAAAAATAGTTGAAGAAGCTAGGTAGCTATATTACGTTGGGATGGCTTTGAATGCAAAGAATAATCTTCATGATAATGTAAGCATCCATTGTTACTTTCTGTGACTGTATTAAGATTTGTTGAGGGTTGAAATGATGATGATGACAGTTGTATATTATTAAAATTTAAGGTGCTACATTAAACTGTGGTTTATTTATTTGTTTATGTTTTTATTTTAATTTGAGAGTCTTTATTTAAGTCCCGGGCGAATTACTTTGATGATTTATATTTATTTTCTAACCTTTATTTTATTTAATAAAAACTGTTAACCCCCACTTAGGGGCGTTACACTACATATGTAATTAAATGTGTTGTATAATGCTATTTTAAGGTAAAGCCTAAATTAAAGTGATATAATTAAGATAAAGTTAAAGGCTTTTTTAGGTATTAATATAATGTATGGGTTGTTGTTATTATTATTATTATTATATATGTGATACCAATTTGTAATTTCTAGATTTTATAATGGGCAAAACTAGAAATATATTAAAATAATTAAAGAAAGTTATTTATTTTGATTGTGGTCCATAATTTCATACGTATTATTCATTTAAAAAATTTACAGATATCCCTGCTTCTTTAAAATCCTATCTCTATTGAAATTTCAAAGGAATACGCATTGAATTGAAAGACAATAACCCACAACGATCTAAAACCATAAATCAAGATATGCTTCTGCAGTTCAGAATGATTTCTCTCAATGATTTAACATGAACGATCTTGGTAGATTTTGGTTTAATTTGTTCTTAACACCAATGGTTCTAACAAGTATTTTCAACTTGTAGAGAATTTTGTCATTCTTGAGCACAAATTTTTCTATTTTTTAAATATCAAAGTATCAATGCTTGGTAGAAATATTTGGCAACCTTGGCGCTGAGTACAAATTTTTTACATGTACAAAACGAACATCTCAGTCTGATCATAAACCTCTATCTCTGGTGTCGTAAGGCGTGCGATCAGCTGAGCCGTGAGATGAAAAAGCAGAAGGAGAAACCAAATTACAACCCACGTCGTCCGTATCACTCCCTCCCCAAATCTAGAGATAAATTACTTCCTTTTTTCTGTTTTTCCTCGCAGGAAAATAAAAATAACTAAATAAATAAATAAAAACAAAAAAAGAACAACAAAAAGTGGAAGACACTTTCCTTTTTCCCAAACAAATCAGAGAAGACAGACACACACCCACGCAAGGTTTGCGTGGGCCTCGTCATCATCAAGGCCCCCAACAGCTGGAGAACACTTGTTGTGAAAGGACACACGTGGCGGCCCCTCCTTCGGCGTGGCCCTACTAAGTGGGCTTTTTGGCGGGAAAAAGACGCTCTGTGGGTTCCACGTAGGCAGATTTGGCGGGAAACCGAAGCTATCGCATCTCTCATCGGTCCACTCATCGTTATTTGCGTAACCCACTTGTCCTCTCTCCCATCACTCTTTTTTCAATTTATTTTATTTTATTTTCTGACGAAGTCGGTCAATATTGAGCGTCACGTGCCTCGTGCATGACAAATTGACATTGACATCACATGCATGTGTTCAGTTTTTTTACATATTACGGCCATGCATGCATGCATGCATTATGATGATGCATCATGATGTAAATATAAAAAGAAAAAATGTGTGATGTGTCCCGCATTTGGAGGCGATGATAATGATAATGATAATGAATTTGGTGTTGGTGAATGACAAAATATCCAGTGGACAAGACCAAAAGAGGAAGATACACTCGCGCTAACTCACTCCTCTTTTTTCAAATTTTTTTTTTATTTTTCCTCGAGTTTTGGTAGTGGTACAGTGTTAGTGTACCTACGAGTCTTTAATGGGATGCAGAATTTGGTGGCGATTGTGGGACATAGGCACGCAGACCTCTCTCCGGATTATATGATCACGTAATGGGCTGGCGCTGACTCTCGGTGCAAGCACGGTCGCGTGCTTTGGGTTGCTCCTCTTTTGTGACCATCAAATGGCAAAACCTGTTGAAGAAAATGATTTTCATCTTTCTTTCTTTTTGGGACTTTCCACCAAAAAAAAAAAAAACTCTTTGGTAGATGTCATAGCTTAAAGTATAAAAAAATGACGTGAGAGGTTAATTAAATTAATTAAAAAAATTAATTAAAATATAAATTTAAAATTTTAATTAATTAAAAAATAGTGATAATTGAAAATTTTTTTAAGTAAATATTTATAGTAGTTAAACGAATAAGATAAAACAAAATAAAATAAAATAATTTAATAAAAAAAGGGAATACACGTGTTAGATCCCACCAACCCACAATTTGTACACACACATAATATCGACAATATTTAAATTACAATCACAGTCTAAAATAAAAAAAAGATTAAAATAATACATGCATTGATTAATTTGTACAGCAATCTACCAAGGTCTTCTACTGGTTGCAAGTCCGATCTGCGAAACCTTCGTCTATCCTTAGCTGGATTCCACCTAAGGGGGGAAAAGAATTTAAAAACAAGAAAAAGGTGAGCAAAAGGCTCAGTAGGACTATGTCTTAAAATCTAATAAATAATCTGAATAAAAAATTTCCTTTTAAAGAAATAATTAAAAAACAGTGTTAAATAAATAAATTCTTTCAAATAAGTCTCATTAAAAACAGTTCGTCCAAAAAGTACATTTTTCTTTCTTGGGCAAACCATGATTATCACCACTGAAGTGGCTCAGTTGGGTTTCAGGTCCTGCCTCCAAGGTCGCTCGCTACACGACCCGGTCTCTGATATAGCGTCATGCCTGTCTATATATTTCTATTAGTTATTAAAATCTCTTTTTATCAAGTGTTTTCATTTACATTCATTATGATGTTTATTATGAAAATTACCTCAACCTACTGTTTGTGAAAACAACCAATAAAATCCTTTTTCAATCATTCATTGAAAACATTTTAATAAAAATTCTTTTGAGGCCAAAATAATTTTAAAACTAAGTTATCAAGGAAGAATGGTAGAAGTCCTACCTCAATATCGGATGTCATAACTTAACGCTCCAGTCTCGCTCCACTATACGTTAGCTCCGCGGAACCATGAACAACTTAAACATATAAACTAAGTCTACCAGTTTCTAGCTTAAGATATCCTATGTTACTAAGCCATCTCATGGTGTCATAGTGTGCCATTTAAGTCTATAAAATCATACTGAAAGTTTAAAATCTCTATTGGGGTTCAAAACAATGAAAATGAGCAACAAACAACAAATTTTCACTATGCCCGATGGGCCTGCTGGTCTCCCTGGTTCGGCCTACCGGCAATTCAGGTCCAGCCTGTCGAAATTTTCCAGGTTTGGTCTACCGGACGTATGAGTCCGACCTACCAAACTCACTAATCTGGCCTACCGAACTTCAAGTTCGGCCTATCGAACTGCAAAATTCTAAAAATTTTCACAATCAGGCCTCGGCCTACCCAAGCCCAATTCCTCATTTCAACCTGTTTTTCTCAATTCCCAAGCATGAAAAATACTCATAGATGATAGAAAAGCATAATAGAACATTTCTAAACTAGTTTAAACAAGATCTGCATAGAAAAATCCAATAAAATCCAAAAATGAAGAAAAATAGAGAAAAACAAAAAATCTTGATTTAAATATGTTTTTCTTTAAATTAAGCTTAGATTATAGTTATTTTAAGTTTCTCTAACTTAGATTAAGGGTTTTCTAAGCTTAAGAAAGCTTGGATTTCAAAATACAAAGAAAATTGAAAAATTGAAAAAGTTTGAGATTTTAAAAACTAACCTTAGATTTAAGCTTTAAATCGTGTTTTTGATCATCCAAACACATTTTTGAGCCTCTAGTCTACTGGATACCAAAGCCTAGGCTTGATTTTTGAATCAAAATTTGAGAGAAAAAGGGAGAGGAAGAGAGACGGTGAGAGAGTAAGAGAGAGAGGCGAGAGGGTGAGAGAGAGAGAGCTGAGTGAATGAGAGAAGAGAGGGAAAGGAAGAGATAAATAAAGAGGAAAATGGGTGGTTTTACTATGTGAAAAACCGTGTGCCACCTACGATTTTAAAAATAATGGTGCATTTGGCATTTGACAAATTGTTTGTTCCAAAATTCAAAATAATAAATAAAAATAATTAATAATAGTTGAAAATCATTGCAATAATTAAAAATAACACTAATTTGAAAATATCTCAAAATAAGCAAATCTACTTTAACAATACACTATGGCACACTAATTTACCATTTTACACTCTAATATCACTTAATTATATTTGGGGTGTTACAACTCTCCACCTCTAAAAGAAATTTCGTCCTCGAAATTTACAAGTCAATTTAGTAACAAAATAAATGCAAATATAACTCTCGCATGGTCGATTCTAACTCTCAGGTGGCTTCATCATCCCCGTGATGCTGCCACATGACCTTCACCAATGGTATATCATGACGTCGTAAGTTAATTACTTTTCGATTGATAATCTAAACCGGCACGTCCTCATAAGTAGTGTCTTCTTGAATCTGCACGTCATGAAATGAGACTATCTTGTTCTGCTCAGGCGGATACTTCTGAATCAGCGACACATGAAATATGTCATGAACATGAGAAAGCTTGGGAGGAAGATTAAGCTGATAAGCGACTTCAACGACACACGAAGTAATCCCAAACGGTCCAACTTACCTCGGTGCAAGCTTACCACTTACCCCAAATCATGTGATGCCTTTAAGAGGTAATACCTTCAAGAGAACAAAATCTCCTACCTCGAATTCCAAAGGTCGGCGTCTTCTATCCCCATAACTCTTCTGCCTACTCTGAGTTGCCTTCAATTGATCTCTATCATGGTGACTTTCTCGTTACTGTCGTGAATCTCATCTGGCCCGAGAATAATCTTGTCTTCTGATTCTACCCAACATACCGTTGACCGACACAGTCGTCCATATAGTGCTTCAAACGATGCCATGCCAATGCTCGCTTAATAGCTGTTGTTATATGCAAACTCTACCAGATGTAAGTATTTCTTCCAATTCCCGCCAAAGTCTAACTCATATGCACGTAACATGTCTTTAAGGATCTGAATGACCCGCTTAGATTGTCCATCGGTCTGAGGATGAAATGCCGTGCTGAAGTTCAAATCTATACCTAAGGCCTCCTTAAAGCTCCGTCAGTACTTGGCATTGAACTTGGTGTCTTTATCAGAAGTGATGGACAAAGGAACTCCGTGCAATCGTGTTATGTTCTGTAGGTACAATTCTTCAAGAACTCTCCTCGAGCATGTCGATCTGAAAAGGATGAAATGCGCCGATTTCGTTAACTTGTCGACTACGACCCAAATTGCATCGTGCCTTTGCTTCATCTTCGACAAACTGGTAAAGAAATCTATCGTGACGTGCTCCCATTTCCACCTTGGAATAGGAAGCGGTTGCAACTAAATTGCTAGCTTCTGGTGCTCGGCTTTCACCTGAAGGCAAGTCGCACACTTGGCCACGTATTCTTGGACATCTTTCTTCATACCTCTCCACCAGTATTGCTTCTTTAGATCACAATACATCTTCATGCTCCTTGGATGAATAACGAACTGAGACTTGTGGGCTTCATCCATTAAGGCCTTCGTCACTTCTACAATTACTGGCACTACTAGGCGCTAACTGAAGTACAGCAATCCATCGGCATGTATCCTCCATTCCTCAAATTGCTCTCCATTTTGAATCCATGTTTAGATTCCCCACAAATGCTGGTATCGCTATTGATACTGTTTCACCATCTGAACGAGAGTTGGGGTTGTCCCCATATAATATACCGAAACTCAATCGTAGTCTTTGTAGTCAGCGACCACATTAGCTTTCCCGGGATGGTATTGCAGTGCGAAATCATAATCTTTCATGTATTCCATCCACCTTCACTGCCTCAAGTTCAAATCCCTTTGAGTGAATAGATACTTCAAACTCTTATGGTCGGAGAAAACTTAGAATGTCGCCCCATACAAATAATATCTCTAGATCTTCAGCACATGAATCACCGCTGCAAGCTCTAAGTCATGAATAGGATAGTTTCGCTCGTGAGGTCGTAGCTGTCTTGATCCATATGCCACCACGCATCCATGTTGCATTAATACACATCCAAGTTTGCGTCCCAAAGTATCTGTGTAAACTTCGTACGGCTCATCGCTATTCAGGATAATCAAAACTAGACCTGTAATTAACCGATTCTTTAACTCTTGGAAGGCAAATTTGCATTATTCATCCCATTCAAATATGACATTCTTCTTTATCAATCTTGTCAGTGGCGTTACTATCTTCGAAAAGTCCTTTACAAATTTCCTGTAGTACCTGCGAGTTCCAAGTAACTATAAATTTTTGCTGCATTCCTCAGTCGTTCCTACTCTACTATGGCTTTTACCTTAGACGGGTCCACAAAGATACCTTGCTCGAAGATGACGTGTCCTAGAAACTTGACTTCTGTCAACCAGAACTCGCACTTTTCTTTCTTGGCGTACAACTGGTGCTTTTGCAGAGTCTGAAGTACGATTCTAAGATGTTGCTCATGCTCCTCTCATGTTTTAGAATAGACCAAAATATCGTCAATGAACACGATGACAAACTGATCCAAATAAGGCTTGAAAATCTTATTCATTAGGTCCATGAAAGCTGTTGGAGCATTTGTCAATCTAAACGACATCACCAGAAACTCAAAGTGTCCATACCGGATCCTGAAAGCTTTTTTGGGGATGTCTTCTTTTTTAATACTGAGCTGGTGGTATCTTGAACACAAATCTATCTTTGAAAGTACCACGAGCCTCCCAACTGATCAAACAATTCATTGATCCTAGGCAGAGGATACTTGTTCTTTACGGTGACCCAAGTTAGCTGCTGATAGTCTATACACAACCTGAGGTTCCATCATGCTTCTTAGCGAATAAAACTGGAGCTCCCCACGATGATGTACTATTCTGGATATATCCTTTGTCAGTAAGCTCTTGAAGTTGCTTTTCAATTCCTTCATCTCTGTTGGCGCCATCCGATAAGGTGTTACAAAAATCAGAGCTGTTTCTGGGAGTAATTTAATGACAAACTCAATCTCCCGATGCGGTAGTAATCTTGGTAACTCATCAAGGAAGATATCTTCAAATTCATTAACTACTAGAATTGCTGCACTTCTTCTCAAGGTACTAGGCTTTCCTTTTAGGTTCATGAGGAATGCGTAGCAAGCTAGATTCTTTCGTCCTCTGAGACATGTCTTTATGAGACGTTCACTCATTATTCGATCATAACCACCTTGGTAAGTGATCGTTCTCCCCCAATTGGACATTAAAGTCACTCTCCTAAGTTGACAGTCTACAACTGCATTGTACTTAGACAACCAGTCCATCCTTAGAATTACATCATATGAACTCATGGGGATTACAATCAAATTCCTTTTCAAAATCTCATCCCCAATCTTTATTTTGCATGATTTACATATACAGTTTACACACACCAGCCCCAAGGGTGAGGCTATTGCTAAGGATTCATCAAACTCTTCTATCTCTAATCCCAAAGCATGTACAAAAGAGCTCAAAATGAGAGAATTAGTGGCACCAGTATCGAATAAAACATGGGCTAAGGACTAAGAACCTAGAATCGTACCATCGACAATTGCGTTGCTGGTTTGGGCATCCGAACTCCCTGATATCATAGTGTAAATTTGCACTGGAGCTTTCCCTTTTCCTCTACTAACATTACTAGGTCCTGGATTAATTGTCCGATATTGCTACGGTGAGGCTGACTGCACGCTAACTGCACTCGACGCTCGATACTGAGGGGCATTGTGTTTGAAGTTCTACGGCTGGTGTCCTTGTGTTGGGTATGGCAATTGTTGGGGAAAGAACTGATAGAACTAGAGCTGAGGGACTTGCTAAGGCAGAGGTAGAGTCTAAGGCTGAGGCTGACGACTAGCTCCTTCTTTGGCCTAAAGTCCTAGACGAGCACTCCTAATTGGACAGTTCCTCTTGATATGTCTCAATTGCTGTCAATAGTGACAATAAAAGTTGTAGGGATTGCTGCGCCTGATGCTAAATAAACTACTGATCTTGCTATTCACGTTACCCCGTTGACTCTTCCCTTGAGTTGGACGGTTGTTGGTGCTGTTGGTGCTCCTCTTGTCGCTCCTTTGTGATCCTCTTGATGTCCTTGCTCGATCCTTATAGTATTGCATAAAATCACTTTCTACAGATATTGCTAACAACATAAGCTCACCAAAATTCATGAGTCGCAGGGCAACCACCTGTCGTCAAATAGAAGCCTTAAGCCTTTCTTAGAATTTGATACACTTCTCGCGCTCCGCTGCCATTGCAGATGGAGCAAACCTAGCTAGCTAATTAAACTTTGTCTCATATTCTTGAACTGACATATCACCCTACTGCAATCTGTAGAATTCAGCCGCCTTCTAGTCTTGATATCCTTGCAAAAAGTAAGCATCGTAGAATAGCTCTTCAAACCTGTCCCAACTAATGTTCCCGTTGTTCTCCAGGCGTTTAGCTTGCTTGCACCAAGTGTTAGCACCACCTTCGATTTTATAGGCTATAAACTCCACATGATACTTTGCTAGTACACCAAGGGTATCTAGGTGTTTTATGATTGAATCTAGCAAATATTCGGCCACTTGCGGGTCTCCGTTTCTGTTAAAGGTCGAAACAAATGCACGCCAGAATTTCTTAAAGTACGGGTGCCGATGATTAGCCTTGGAATCCTCCAGTCTTGCCCTTGCTGCTCTCTGTTGGAATGTGACAAACATGGCCCTCATCACGCCCTTATCATTTTCAGGGTCAGCGTCAGTTGTCAAATGACATTTAGGTGCTATTCTCTCACTTTTGAAAATAAAATTTGGACTGTCAGTGGTATTTCATTGTCATACCTATGTGTGTATAATTCCTAAGGTTCATAACCTTGAGCTTTGATACCATTCTGTCATGCCCGAAGTACGGGAGGTGACATGGCAGGTTAATTAAGTTAATTAAGGAAAAATTTAATTAAAACATAAGTTTAAAAATTTAATTAATTAAGAAATAATGATAATTTAAAACATTTTTAAGTAAATATTTATAGTAGTTAAAACAATAAGATAAAACAAAACAAAATGAAATAATTTAATAAAAAAAGAGAAAACACGCTTTCCCACTGATCCATAACTTGTGTACACAGATAGTATCAACAATATTTAAATTACAACCACAGTCTAAAATAAAAGAAAGATTAAAATAATACATGCTTTGATTAATTTGTACAGCAACGTACTCGAGTCTTCTACTAGTTGCAAGTCTGGTCTGCAAACCCTTTGTCGATCCTAAGCTGGATTCCACCTAAGGGGGGGCAAGGGCTTGAAAACAAGTAAAAAGTGAGCGAAAGGCTCAGTAGGACTATGTTTTAAAAACAAATAAATAATCTAAATATAAAATTTTCTTTCAAATAAATAATTAGAAAACAGTGTTAAATAAATAAATTCATTCAAATAAGTCTCATTAAAAACAGTTTGTCCAGAAAGTACCTTTTTCTTTTTGGGCAAACCAGGATTATTACCACCGAAGTGACCCAGCCGAATTTTGAGACCTGCCCCTAAGGTCGCTTGCTATACAACCCGATCTCTGATATGGCATCATGCCTGTCTATATATTTCTATTAGTTATTAAAGTCTCTTTTTACCAAGTATTTTCATTTACATTCATTATGAGGTTTATTATGAAAATCACATTGACCTACTGTTTAGGAAAACAACCAATAAAATCCTTTTTCAATCATTCATTGAAAGCATTTTAATAAAAATCCTTTTGAGGCCAAAATAATTTAAAAACTAGGTTACCAAGGAAGAGGAGTAGAAGTCCTACCTTAATATTTGGTGTCACGACTCAGCACTGCAGTTCCGTTTCGTTATACGTTAGCTCTATGGAACTACGAACAACCTTAAACATATAAACTAAGTCTATCAGTGTCTAGCTTGAGATATCCTATGTTGCTAAGCCATCTCATGGTGTCCTAGTATGCCATTTAAGTCTATAAAATCATACTGAAAGTTTAAAATTTATATCAGGATTTAAAACAGTAAAACCAGGCGAAAAAAGAAAAATTTTCACAATGCCTGGTAGGCTTGCTGATCTCCCTGGTTCGGCCTATCAGCAATTCAGGTTAGGCCTATCAGAATTTTTTAGGTTCAACCTGCCAGACGTATGAGTCCAGCCTACCGAACTTATGAATCTGGCTTGCCGAATTGAAATTTTCCAAAATCAGGCCTCGGCCTACCTGAGCCCAATTCCTCATTTCAACCTATTTTTCTCAATTCCCAAGCATGAAAAATACTCATAGATGATAGAAAAGCATAATAGAGCATTTCTAACCTAGTTTAAACAAGATTTGCATAGAAAAATCCAATAAAATCCAAAAATGAAGAAAAATAGAGAAAAATAAAAAATCTTGATTTAAATCCGTTTTTCTTTAAATTAATCTTAGATTCTAGTTATTTTAAGTTTTTCTAACTTAGATTAAGGGTTTTCTAAGCTTAAGAAAGCTTGGATTTCAAAATACAAAGAAAATTGAAAAATTAAAAAAGTTTGGGATTTTGAAAACTAACCTTAGATTTAAGCTTTAAATCATGTTTTTGATTGTCCATACATGTTTTTGAGCCTCTAATCTACTGAATATTGAAGCCTAGGCTTGATTTTTGAATCAAAATTTGAGAGAAAGCGGGAGAGGAAGAGGGACGGTGAGAGGGAAAGAGAAAGAGACGAGAGGGTGAGAGAAGAGAGGGAGAGGAAGAGATAAATAAAGAGAAAAGTGGGTGGTTTCACTGTAAGAAAACCATGTGCCACCCACGGTTTTAAAAATAAAGGTGCATTTGGCATTCGACAAATTGTTTTGTTCCAAAATTCAAAATAACAAATAAAGATAATTAATAATAGTTGAGAATCATTAAAATAATTAAAAATAACATTAATTTGAAAATATCTCAAAATAAGCAAATCTAGTTTAAAAATACACCTTGACATACTAATTCATTATTTTACACTCTAATATCACTTAATTAAATTTGGAGGGTTGTTACAGTAGAAGACAATGATTTCTTCTCTCTTTCTTTTTGGGAATTTTTATGTAAAAAAATATTGTTAGATGTCATTTTAGATGGTCCTATTTGTACCTTATTTCTTACTTTTCACACCTCTTTTTAAATATATTTTTTAATTTTAAATTAATTAAATTCACTTATTGTACTTCTTTATAGTTTCAAAATTACCCTTATGGTTTATTATTTTATTTTACTTGGTTTTTCTTCTCACACCTACCTTTTTTTTCATTAATTTAATATTTTTATTTCTCTATCTCTCTTTATTTTTGTTGAAACTTTTTTAATACATAAAGAAAATTTTCAAATTAAAAATTATATATATCCACTACAATTTATTAAAAATATGTTATGTCTACTAATTGACAATACCTTCAATAAAATCGTTTAGTTTCATATTTGGTTGAATATTACCCATAATTAAACTTTTGATTATACCGTGAATAAATCGTCAATTAATTAATATTACCCCTTCAATTGATGATACATAAAGCCATTAATTCAATAAAATTATTAAATATTAACTCAAAAAAGCACAAATTAATAAACAATTAACGATACCTCTATATGATTTTTTGAAATAGTAATTAAATGGTGAAAATGAAGGTTTTGACTTTATTTATAGGTGCGTGTAAAAAAAAAAAAAAGATGTATTATTAATTTCTGTCTTTTATTTATACTTTGCAATTAGTATTATCGTTTGTATGAAAAATTTGATGGTTTATAACATGTGTTGGTTGAAAAAAAACAAAGCTCGTTTCAATAAGCAAAAGCTCCATATAGGATTAATTATTATTATTATCATCATCATTATCTTAAACTTGCAGGTGGGATTACCAAAATCTAGATAATGGGTAAAAATATGAAAAAGAAGCAAGTCGCCCTTTTGAATTTAGTCTTTAGGAACTTCCATATACACCCACTATGCATACCAAGTCCTTCTG
Organism: Artocarpus hirsutus; assembly: GCA_946598075.1. Classification (NCBI taxonomy): domain Eukaryota; kingdom Viridiplantae; phylum Streptophyta; class Magnoliopsida; order Rosales; family Moraceae; genus Artocarpus; species Artocarpus hirsutus. The sequence continues at coordinate 22,913 of CAMOHE010043685.1, read as the reverse complement.
TCTTTATGTAATTAAATATATCCCGTTTTAATGGAGGGGAAGGGCTAAACGCCCTTATTCTTTGTCGGCAATGGATCTTAAAGCCATGCACCATGAAGACCGAATCTCCACCTAACTTAAAAAAAAAGTAGGAGAAATAGTCACAAAAGCCGAACAAAGTGAAGCTACCATTTCTTTAATGTACAAAAGGCACATGCAAAGAAATAATTCGATTAAACAATTTGTCCAAAGGTAAAATTGTTGTATGAGAACTCATTCGAATGAAGTGGGCGTCCACAACATTTATAATTAGGACTATAAATGGAAAATAGTATCGGTCAAATACTTTTTTCCCCCCTTTTTTCCCCTATTCTTGTGATCTCTCTTATGGTTAGTGTATATTAGCATGTCAGTTGTATAAAACCTTTTTTTTTAATTTATTTTTCTAAACATAGATGAACTCCTTTTTATAGTTCTTTTTGTTTAATTGAATTCCATTTTAGGGTAATTTTCTACTATTTGTGCACCTTAATTAATTTACCTAAGAATAAATTGATATTAATTTTTTTTTCTTTTTTTTTTTTTTTGCGAAAGCAAGTCCGGGACTTTTTTTAAAGAAGGAAAATTATAAGTGTTTGGCCTGGTAGTTAGGAATTGTATTTACTATAACATATGAGAGCTTTATACTGTAGTAATTTATTTTTTTAATTGTAACATATGGAAGTTTTACTCTCTTTATAACTGAGTGAGTTAGTGGTTAAGATCACTCTAATCAAATATATTTCCAAAAACCCCAGTTATTTCCAAAAAGACGGTTAACGTATCATGCATAGACCTGTCAAGGACATTTATGACTTTAAAACTTGCTTTTCAAATATTTGACTCCTAAACAAATGGAAATTAATAACATTTTCTGCCTTGGTAGTATATCTACTATAATGATACAGGTACATACCACACAGTAGGTGTTTATTTTTTAATTTTAGACTTTTTGCAATGTTGTTTTAAAAATTTTTTTTGTGGCAATTGAATTTTTAAATTTAACTATGTGTGACAATTAAGTTTTTAAACTTAGCTAAGTATAAAAATTGTCTATAATCACTAATATTTGTCAAAATTAAAATAAAGTGGCACACACGACCCATTTAGAAGTTTAGAGATGTAATATCTAAGTATTACAATAATTAAAAAATATATAGAAACTAACAAAATGGTTAAAAATATCATTAAAAATGATAATTTTTTAAATTTTAGGCATAAAATTAAATAATTTGACTCTTGATGGAATTAAATAAGGTGTATTGAAGTTCTAAATAGGTAACATGTATTTCACATAATTGTGTGTTCGTCTTAATTTTAAAGAAAGTTTGTTATTAGGACTTGATTGTCATACTTTATAAGTTTATGAACTTTGTTGTCACAAAAAGAATTTAAAGATCACATTACAAAAATACAAAAAGGTTTAGAAGGAAAACGTGTCAAAAATAAAAAAAGAAGAAAACAATATATGCCTTTCATAGCATATCTACTCTACAATATTTTAAAGTATCTATTGCGGTGTTGGGAGGGTGGTGGAAATCACTTTTATTGTAGCACGTGAGAGCTTTATACTACAGTAAATTTTTTTATTGTTACTGTAGCATGTGAGAGCTTTACACTGTTTATAATTAAGTTTGTGGTAGAAACCGTAGTGGAAACCACGGAGCCAAACAGAGGGTATGTAATAAGCAAGGATAAATATATTAGGATTTTTTTTTTCTGGTAAGTGATTTTAAATTTAAAGTAACATGCATTTTTATATAGATTATTAGAATCAAAACCCATATTTATCTATGAAAAAGCTGCCATATTTCGGGATTCCATCATTTTAACAAGATCATTTCGCCCAGGAAAATTTTCCCTTCCTTTTTTTCTTCTTTTTTTTTTTAAAAAAAATTAAAGATTGAAAGGAAAGAGGGAAAAAAAACGGAAATCCGGAAAAGCTAATTGCAGAACAAATACGGCGAGAGTATTCTCCCTTTTTATTTTCGAGGATGCCTTGGGGACCAAGACTCTTCAGTGGCAACCCCGTAAATTCCTAAAACGTCGACTCCAAAGTTGGAAAAGAAAAAAATCCTTAGAGAGGGTTTTACAACTTTTATTGGAGCAAATTGGTCGAGAAGAAGGTTTCCGAGTCGCGGCTCTACAATATCCCAAAGGAGCAGCAGAAAAAACAATAAAAAAATAAAAAAAAAAACCTCGAGTCGGTCTCCCTACACGTAACGGTTTCTGATTGGCCATCCGTGGCCGTCGGATCCGAAGCGATTCAGTAGCACGCGCTTGATGTCGAGTGAGGAAAAAAGAGGAGCGGTTTTGAGTGTGTGAGGATTAAAGCATGGTATATTATGCATGACATGTGTGGAATGGGTGGGATGGTCATGCATCATGGATGCCCATGCCAGCTCTTCGGTCTTCCAATTCTGTTATTTTTTTAAGTTTTATTTAAGAAAATAAAAATTTCCAAATTATTATTTATTATATGATATAAATTTAATTTACTGGCCTATCTCTGTCTTTAATGCTCATTTTTGACCGCTTGGGGAAAGGCAAACGTTCTTGACGGTGTGAGAAGCAGAGGAGGAGAGATAGAGATAGAGAGAGAGAGACACACACAGAGAACGAGGTGTAAAATTCTTTTAATATTATTTTGCTTCGGGATTTTTCGATTTATGGGTTCTGTTTTTTCGGTTTAGAAAGAGATAATCGCTGCCATAGATCCCTCATCTTCTCTCTCTCTCTCTCATCTGTAAACCCCTGGGAAGGGTTTTTCATCTGTTGTTTTGTCGCTTTGCTTCCCTCTTCTTTTACCGCTATATCTACCCAAACTTCGTATCATTTTCCGCTCCTTTTGCTCTCTGTTCAGTGAAAAAAAAGAAAGAAGAGAGAAGTAACGGATTTTTCTTTTTCCTCTCTTTGGTTCGTTCTGTTTCTCGAAGGAACTGAGAGTGATTAAAGGGAGGCAGAGCAGGGGATTTATGTCGGCTGGGTTTGATTTGGCGCTGACTGGGGCTCCGACGAAGCTCTGGATTTCCACTTCTTCTTTTTCTTCTTCTTCTTCTTCGTCTTCGTTCGTCAAGAGACCGAATCTGGTGAAGAACTCTGTTTCGATGACTTTGAGACCAAAAAGGTATTTTTCATTTTCGTTTTTGTTATTCTTGTTTCTTTATTCTTATGAACCCTTGGCTTTTCACTGACATGGTGTTTTTTCTTTGTTCAGGACTTGTTCTGGAGTAGAGTGTTTTGGAACCTTTCATATAAAACGATTTTCTGTGATTTTCCTGTTCCTCACAGGCGGTCTCACTTGATACAACGTCGATTTTAGAGCCCCGAATCTTCTTTGCCTTTTTCTTTGGTCCGACAAAAATTTTCCCCAATTTTTCCCGAACTTACGAACACATCCGAGAAATTTTCCGAGAAAACAAACACTTATTTATTTTACTCTTTTTGAGTTTTGAAAATATTCAAAGATGCCAGAGCCTCGGAAGCAATCCAGAGACGCCAGGTCCAAATCTTTGATGAGAAAAATCCGCGTAATTTGTTCTGATCCTTACGCTACCGATTTGTCGTCGAGCGATGACGAAGGAGAAGGAAGAGAAAGATTTCATGAAAGAAAATCTCCCAAGCGAATCGTACGGGAAATTCGCCTCCCTCTTTTCCCAAAAAATCGCACAAAATCGTCCCTCGATTCTTCTGAGAGCTCATCTCAAGACAGCAACAATGGTGTGACGACCCCCAACAACTCCAACAACAGCAAAACCCTACCAAACCCCCCTAGAAGGAGGGTTCTGGCCAAGAGGCCCAAAACGTCGTCGTCTCCTTACAGAGGAGTTCGTCAGAGGAAATGGGGCAAATGGGCGGCTGAGATTCGCGACCCTTTCAAGGGCTCTCGTCTCTGGTTGGGAACTTACAACACTCCTGAGGATGCCTCCAAGGCTTACGAAGCCAAGAGACTCGAGTTCGAAGCCATGGCTATGACTTCCGTCGCTTCTTCTTCTGCTGATATGGCCGTAAAGCCGCAAAACGACCCCGTTTCATGCACTTCCTCGTCCGAGGACTCTGAGGCTTCTCAGTCTCACAATTCCCCGTCGTCTGTACTACTTGAAGCCGAGATTTCGACATCGGCTTGGGCCTCGGAATGGAATCTCAACACCAACTGTCCTGATTTGGCGAAAGAGAGCGGCGTTGACGCGTTTGATATGATGGATTTGAGTTTCATGGATGAGGCTCTGGCGTCCCTTCCGTTTGAGCAAGAGCTTGGTTTTGCGCCGGAATTTGATCAGCTTTTGTTGGACGACTTTGGGCAGTTTTTGAACTATGATTTCAGTAGCATTGACGATGTTTAGATTTTTGGGTTGATGGTGATGAGCCAAGTGAGAAAATTGCCTCTTATATTCAGTTAGTTAATAACATTATAGTTATATTTATTTAAGTTTTGATTCTCTTTTGTTCTAATCAGAACCGTGAGAAACACGAGCATGGTTCTTGTGCGGGTTTTAGTCGGTTGTTTACGTAAGTTTAGAAAAGAGAGTTTAATTTATTTGTTTTAATGGCGGAGTTTGAGTGAGTTGAAAAAAGAAGAAAAAAAAAGCAGCATCGACTAATATTGTAATCTGTCCTTGGGTTTTCCTGTGCTGTTACAGCCGTCCAAGGTTGAAAAACTTGAAATGCTAATGTCGATGTTGGATGGGCTTATTTAGAGATTTGGATCAATTGGTTCACATCTAGTTCCTTTATGAATTAAAAAGATGGTATATTTTGCTAATGTGTTGAATTTAATGTGGTGTGTTTAACTGTTGTTAAGTAAATCTTTGTCACGCCAATGCCACATGAGAGGCGAATTCGTTTTCGGTTGATGTGCCAGCACAATCATCGTGCCGTATTGTGTCCTTTTGACGAGGTTTTCAGACAGGGACTGAAAATTACACATTCCTAATTCAATCTTTTCTCATATGGTTCTATGGTTCTGTGTCTTTGTTTTTATTACAGTGATTTTAGCTGGACCAACGCAGTTAGTAGTAGTAGGGGTCTAAAAAAAGTTAGTGTGGCTCTGCTCTCTGCCGCTGAAGACTTTGCTCAGCCAAAGGGAGTAGAGGGGGTTGAAGTGGTAGAGTTGGTGGGGCCTTCTTCAGCATGAGGTAGATGGGAAGATGTTGTCTCTGGTTAGTCCTTTTTGAGCTGGCTGTCCTCTAGTTGGTCGTCTGGCTCTTTCCCAACCTTGGATGTGGTTGTGGTTTTGGTTTTGGTTTTGGTCCTTTTTTTGGACTTTGGTTCTCACTTTATTAACGCTTATTTAATGGGGAGGCGGTGACAATGGTGGCGGGTGTTTGGCGGCACAGCTTGACGCGTTGCGTGTGGTGCGACTCTTGGGCACTCGAGTGTGAGTGAGGATTTAGTGCATGCGTGCCACGTATTTTTACTATCATTGGGGATGAAGTCTAGTCCTTGGTCTCGGAAAGTTTGAGTCCATAGGAAGATCTAGGTCGCAATAATCAATTTTATTGCTATTTAACCAAATAGTTTTAAAAGGTTCTATGAAAGTAATGTTTTTTTAATATTGTATTACAAAAAAATAAATCAAGAAGATTTTTTTTTCATCCACTATTTAAACAATAATTAAAAGGTACTGATTTATGCTTCTCTTCTATTTACAAGTGAAATTAAAAGCTATTCTAATTGAGCCATACAGACAATTAATTTAGTATCTTATCAAACGATCAAGGAGGATGATAGATAATATCACAAGCACTACTAAAACATATGATTGCTGTTATTATTCTACCATAGAATAATACAATAAGCACTGGGGAGTTGAGCAAATTCTAATTTTGTTTACTGATTGAAAGTGACATGGCTTTCAACCATCCATAGATGCGGCTGGACTATAAATGCCAGACACTTGAGTTGGTTCTTGGTAAGCATTGAATCTTATCGAAAACTAGAGTGTCGAAAAGGTAATTCCTAGGACACATCGGAAGAAGAAAAGGGCAAACGTATGAATGGACATGAGCATAGTGTTCTCCCAAAATGGGGAAATTATCTGGCCCGATATATGTACGTCCTTCTGTAGGGTACTTCAACAGAAACGAGAAAGGGCCCTTTTAAAAATGTAGATGGATAAAAAAGAAACGAGGAGAAAAATGACATTGCCAATAAAGAAATAAATACATACATACATATATACATGCATGTATGTATGTGTGTACCGTGTAAGTATGTGTTTGTGTATTTGTAGATCGTGTTTCTTTGCAAACGAGATAAACACTACGAATCATTTTACTTGTGTGGATTTAAGTTGTGTTTCCTAGTGCCATTAAGAGACCAGGCTTTCGTTAAGATTAACAATTAAGTTGAGGGTTCAAATCTAATATGGTCTTAAGGTCTCTTTTGGAATAGCCTTAAATAAGTTTTTTTAACTTATTCATACAAAAGCTGTTTTTGAACCTGTTTGGATGGACAAACTATTTGGGTTTTTGGTGGCTTTTATAAGCTTATTTGTAACAAGCCATGTCTTTGGTGTTTCTGAAAAACTTATTTGGAACAAATTTCAAATTCCATCTATATCCTTATATTATATTACTTTTTACAACAGCAAGAACTTTTGACTTATTTAGCCACACATTCAAAAGCTCATCTGAAATCGAAAAGCATTTTTTTATACGCTATCTAAACGTTAATTAAAAAGCTCCATCTTATGCTTCTCTTTTTCTACTAAAAACAAAAGTGCAAGCTATTGTCCTATACAGGCCTAAAGTTCAAATAACCATAAGATTTATTTACTTTGTTTTCTAATATATGATTTTTTTATAAGATAATGTACACTATGCTGGTTCAATGATCTTCTCTGATAATTATGTTCTCCAACTCTGGGGGAGTAATGAAGCCAAATGAAAGTTTTGGCATCTAAAAATATGACTTTTACCGGAAAGCCTTGGAGATTAAATGTCAACCAAATTTTTGAAATGGTTCACAAGTGCGTGTTTATTTATTTATAACAACAACAACAACAACAACAACAAACAACAACCATGAAGAATTTCTTAAAAAAAATAAAATAATGAGCGTAAAGAAGAAGATAAGACAAAGACTTCTGCGTACATGAGTGTGTACAATATTTTTTAAACTTGTGAAGATTCATTAAAAATAAAAAATTGTAAATACATTTATTTTTTTTTTAATTTCTGAGGGACTTTAAAGAAAAAAGCTGAGGGGAAATTTTTTAAACACTTTGTACCACAAATACTAATCGATTCTTTCCAAACCCAATAAGAGAATTTCATGGGAGGAAGAGACGATTGCGTTGCGTGCTCACTAAACCAAGAGAACTGAAAAAAAAAAGAAAAAGAAAAGCAAAAAGAAAAAGAAAAAGAAAACAGTCTGTATTTGGCCTCAGTTGCTAACCTAACTACTGCGCTGTGAGTCATTAAGCCTTAACTTTTGGTCTAAAGTCATTAAAGTGCAATCAAAAAGGCTTAATTCAGTCTGACTTTTTGTTCATTGGTCGGCTATCTTTGTCATCTTAGTTGTTTGCAAGAAGATAATATTTTCTCTACACCATTTATGTTGAAAATCATGTGATTATTATGTACACATGGATCTTCTATGTCAACTAAAACGGAGAATAATAATTAATTTGATTTAATTCTGATTTGTGCTCATCATGTACCCACATAATGCCAATTTTAAGCATCCTTTGACAAAAAATGGGCAATGTCACTATTGGCCAAGGGGGCATTAAGAATTTTCTTGTATTTGCCGGATGGCTGCAGGAAAATAGCTCAGGAAAAAAGAAAAGAAAATAATTTATAATAAAGTTAAAGCGTCTTTGCATATATATTATTTTTCAATTGTTATTTTTTTTTTCCATTGTTGTCCATGCATGCCTTTCATTTAGTTTGATATTTTAAAAGTCTTTTAATAGAAAGAAAAAAAAAAAAAGAAAAGGAAAAAAAAGCTAAGATCCAAGATTGGAAAAATAACAAAGAGTCCAGCTAGAGTACAAATTTCAGTTGATTCCGAGAAGCTCAAATTCTGGTCCCACTGTTAAGAAAATGGAAGAGTCTTAAGCACGTTTGCTTTGCTAATTTTTATTTCTTCCTAATCTCTTTTTTTTTTATTTTGTTATTTTTATTTTTTTTTGGAAGGGGTCAACTAGCGAGACAAACTTTAATTGATTCTTGGGTTAATGAGACAATTGGTCCAATTATATTTATTGAATTAAAATATGACTCTAATTTGTAAAAATTTTACATATGTTTCATAATGATATCATTAAAATTATTTATATATAATTATATAGTACAATATGTAATATCATTAAAATAATTACTATATCATTAAGAATATTTTTAAAATATTTTAAATATTATGTTAAATTTTAATTTTATAATAATAATTTAGACACATATTGTAATTTTTTCTTGATTCTTTGGGGACTAGGCATGGGCTCTGAGCCCAAATGGGTACTTCACAGAGTGGGAGGAAGGAAAGGAACGAACCCAATTGTCGGCTGAAATTGAGAAATACTGCTTTTATAACTTTTTAGAAAGATTTGAGCTTTAAATTTTTTCCAGCGTAATTTAGGCCTAAAAATAGTTGGAGTGAAAAACTAGATGTTATAAGTTGTTGGCTAGTAGCCTAATTTACTCACCAACTCTTATATTAGTACTTCGTATTTTCTTGTTTTTTGATAAACAATTAAATTATTATTTTTTATTTCAATATCCCAGAGTATAATTTAATTAGATTACATTTATCATAAACGTCACCAGTACTGTTATCCAAAGAGATTAAGATGGTATACATTTTTTATTTTCAATATTACCAAAGGGTCATTATTACGAAAATAGAAGGTACCCATATGGCAATATCTTAATCCTAGCATTTTCAGAGTGGCCACGGCTTCTGTGACTGTTCAGCACAATACAGTATGGTATGCCACTAGCATAAATGAGACGCCCCCCGCCCCAAAAAAAACAAAAAAAAAACCACAAAAAAAAGATTAATAGCTTTAGATATCTTTTAACTTTTAACATTATGATAATTTAGTTTTTAAATTAATTTAATAAGCTAAAATAGTCTCTGAATTTTTAATATTGTGACAATTTGATAATTAAATTAATTTAATAAGTTAAAATAGTCTTCGAATTAATTTTAATAACAAAATTAGTCCTATATGTTAGTTACCATTAAAATTTGAATGGAAAACATTATAGTTGTCTTCACTATACGTCACTCCTCTCTCTATAGCACTGATCTCGCGTCACCTCCTTGCTACACCATCTTTGTAACAAAACCCCTCGTACTTGCCCCATCAGTTACCTCACCTAACAAGCCACACTACGACATTGCGCTATCATGATTAAACTTAATTTAAGAATCAAATTATCATAATGTTAAAAGTTTAGGGACTATTTTAGCCAATCAAATTAATTTAAGGACAAATTGTTACAATGTTAAAACTTTAGGGATTATTTTAGCCTATTAAATTTATTAAAAGACTAATAGGGTGTTTAATAGGTGCTTAATAAGAAGTAGTTTTGATAAATTATTCCTATGTTTCCTTGCTTTATCTTGAGTATTTTGTGTTTTAGTTGTGTTTTGTAGGTGTCCCAAAGGTTTAGAGTTGATTTGAGGCCAAAAGGATATATTTAGATATTTTTGGGCCAAAAACCCGAGCACAGAGCGCCGTGACGCCACACTGGCGCCATAAAAGTATGACGTCATGAGGGGCAAAAAATGCAAAAAATGCTATAGAAGGTTTTTTGTAGCGCCACAGCATCAAGTGTAAATGCTACGGAAGACTCTTCGTAACGTCTAAATAATACTAATTATAAACTAGAAAAAAGAGGCAGAATTAAATTTTGACCTAAATGCCCTCTCATAAATAATATTAATTAGAAATAAAAATAATATAATAATAATAATAATAATAATCATAATAATAATAAAAACAATGCCATGACCAACTGATTAACAAAACTAAATGAATTATCAACAAAAATTAAAGGAAAAATAAAAATTTTTGGACCGAACAAATTGATTAGTTTTGAGACTTGCGATATAGAAATGGGTAAATTTTTTTAGCAAAAATTTGTTTCGAGACGAGTTGAAAGAAATGGACAATTTTTCATCAAGTTTTATTTTGCGGTTGTGAAGCTTCTTTCTTTTCTAATCAGCAATTTGTTCCATTTTTTTTCCCCTTGTTTGAATTAGTCACGAATAACCAAATAAGAATTGTATTTGTTGAGGTGGTGATAAACGAAGATCCCATGACAAGGGTGGCCCACAACAATCTATGGGCTTCGACGGCCTGCTGGGATTCAACGGTGGGCGAGAATGCTCTGGCAATATTAAAAGTGTGTTTTGGAATATTTGAAAGCAAAAACTATTTTTTTAAATGGAGTTCAATTACTCAAACACAGCCCTCCACCATAAGGGTATTATTGTCCTTTTAATTGCTTGGGGATGAAGTTGACACAATTTCTTCAAATATGAAGGATACCTTTATAGTTTTCTAAAATAGAAAGATAAATTATGAAATAAATAAAACTACAAGATATACTGTTGTAATTGACCCTATGTGTAATATGTTAGAATTTTCAATTTCACATATGTTAGAACTACTTAACATTCCTCTCAATACTTTTAGGTTGGCCCATAATTTTTATAAAGGTTGCACTTATTAACACCTTTTATTCTACTTTTCACACACTCCTATAAAACCTAGAGGTGTTAATTTAGGCCGAACCAAACGGGCTAGACTAACTGTGTCTCTTTGGCTCGGTCCCAATTTGGACTGACCCATTTTAGGATCAATTTGAGAAATACAACTATTGTAGCATTGTTTTTTTAATCTTACTACTTTTATAAGTAAGTTTTAAACATGTTACTTTTAAAAAGTATAAAGACATAATTAATCATAAGTATTTTACTTTAGAATTGGCAAATAAGAGTTACCTAAGGGTATTTTGGCCTTTTTGGTTAGGAGAAGTGCTATGAATAAAAAAAAAAAAGTGGTAAAAACACAATAATGATAGTAAAAAAGTGCTATACGACCTAATTTACTCCCCGTTTTAAGAATCGAACAAAGCCAAAAATTTAGGCCCAAAATATAATTTAGCAGGGAAGGGTTGGTTAAAATTTTTTCGAAATTAATGTTCCCTTGTTGAAATACCCAGCCATAGGCCCATGTAGTCTTCACATTGTATTGGGCTTCCATTTTTGTCAACTAGGCACCTTTTTGGTTGATATAGGCCAAGCGATCTGAATTGATACTCCCCAAGTTAAATCAAACCATACCTTATTTTATTTATTACACCTTTTTAAAATTTCAAAAAAGTCCTCAAATCTAAATGGTATTGTTTTTCTTTTTCCATCCACCAGCCAACCAAACTTACAATTTTTTTTTTTTTTGCATATGTAATGTGAAAATTTACCGATGATTTCACCATAGCACCAACAGTTAAGAAGTACAATATTTATTAAAAAATACTATATATATCGTGTTAATACAAAAATTCACACCGGCGACTTTGTTGAACCATCGACAGCTAAAAATACAATATTTACTAGGAAATACTGCATTTACCATATAAATTTTAAAAATTTACCGACAACTTCAACAAACAACCTATGATTGAGAAATACATTATTTACTAGGAAATACTGTATTTATCGTGTAAATACAAAAATTCATCGATGACCGAGAAATACCAATTTTATCGTATAATACAAAAATTTATTGGTGACTTCGTCGTATTGCCAACAGCCAAGAAATACAATATTTACTGGAAAAGATCATGTTTACCATGTAAGTATAAAAATTCATAGGCAATTTTGCCAAACTGCCCGTGGCTGGGAAATACTAATTTACCGTATAATATAAAAATTTACCAACGACTTCATCGAATGGCCGACAGCTCGTGGGAATACAATATATATTGGAAATATTGTATTTACTATATAATACAAAAATTTACTGGTAACTTTGTCGGACCTGTTGGAAAACAGTATGCATCAAAATTTTAAAAATTTTAAATCAAAGTATTTTTCAAAACACAAGTTTGACATGCTAAATATATAAATTAATGACAATCTTATTAACCTCTTTTGTATATCGAAAGCAGCAGAAATTCGTAAAAAGAAGAACATTCTAGAAGAGCCTTAATAAACTAGTCTTCTTTGCTATTCTCTCATGATCGGAGTGTGGGTGGTCGCATATCATATAGCTTTTCCTCCAACAACTCTCTTTCCAACCACTTGAGAAAACCTAGAGCTAAGATTCTTGATCTCATGTCTATTAACACACTTTAAGATAACCCCAAGTATAAGGTTGTCTCAAGTAATATTTATTCGATGAATCCGAGGTCGAACCCACAGAGAATGATTTATTCAGTTTCAGTACATATATTATATAAACTTTTTCTTTTTATTTAATCTAAAAAATTTGAGGATAAATATTTATTAATCACAGAATATATTTATAATATTTACACATTTTTACAACATTTGTCATACTTTGTTTTTGATAATATGGAACTTTAATAACAAGAAATGTAGATGAAATTAAAATGAAACTTTAACAATAAGTGTAGATAATTTAAAATAACTTAAGCAAAGTAATGATGGCAATTCAAAGAAATAAAACAGCAATAATAATAGGGCTGACGTTTAAAGGTTTCGTTTTGACAATTATCTTAAATATATTTTAATTTTTCTTTTTATTTATTGGTTGGTTTAAGTATACACTATGCCATCCTATGTCGACAATAAATCAAGAGTTACCAAGCATTTACTGTGCCATTCCATGTCTATAATGTAGCAAAAACACAGCTTAATAAATGGACAGCATTTCAACATAGCTTAACTAAAATAACAACTAAGATAGTAAGTTAAGCATTTACCAAGCCATTCTCTGTCTACGAGTAATCAAGGTCCTTCCAAGCATTATCTATGCCAGTCTATGTCGTCGATAAATCAAAACCGTAATTTTGGTAGAGTTCTAGCTAAGAAAATATTAAAATCCTAAGTTTTCTAAGAAAATATTTTAGCAATACAACTGTTTAGAAAACTAAGAAAAACCAAAAATATTTAAGGTAATTTTGCCAAAATTTTTCCCTCTCCCCTCAGGTAAAAAGGAAATTAAAAAGACATAATTAATAAAATATTACTGAAATTATTGGGCATAATTTATACAACATAAACTGAGAAATAGTTTATAAGAAACTAGACTAAAAACTGAAATAACAATTAAACTATTTAAAAACTAAAATATTTGTGCAGTAGAATTTTCATACTACGAGAAGAGGGATGCAGAATTGAGGCTTCAGCCTCGATATTTATAGGTGTTCAAAAGTTACTATTTACATAATTTTCAATTATTTTTTACTGTAGCCACGTTGAAGAATTCAGATCAAATTGATCCAAAATAATCTTCATTATTTTTCACACGAGATTCCTTTGTTGTTTGTCTGAGAATTCATTTGTGATTCTCTACTTCGCAGTGACTGGCAGCACTGAAACAGGCGCGATCTACTCCGTTCATTTTGTGATCCAAAGGCCGAAATTCATTGAATAAAATGGGCCAGTGGGACCAGTTGGACCTCAAATGTGGACCGTCGATCGGTCAAGGTCAACCCATCCAACAGATAACAGGACGTTCATACATGGACTTGCCCGCACACGATCCAACTCAGTATGAGATTCCCTAACTGACTCTGGCGGCTTTGTTGGCGCGTGTTGTGCACGCGCCAATCGCAAAACGACACGTGGAACGCACTATTGAGACTTGGCTGACACAATGGCTGACGCAATGGCTGACGCTTGACACATGAACGACTGGGATTAATTCGACGGCTCATCCAAGGGCCAAAAAATGGCCACGTATCCCTTTAAATTCAAATTTGAATTTTCTTTGTATTTTTGATGCATATGATATCCAATTTTGTCTGTTTTTGCATCGTTTTGCTTCATTTTTCTTCCAGATTTCAAATCTAAAATTCACAAACATACTAAAATTAATTATTTTACACACATAATATTTACAAAAAATATTAAAAATATTTATTTAAAATTAAAACACATAAAATTAATAACAAACTTATAAAAGTTCCAGTCTCTTTTGGTTTAGCACAGATATAATTTTTAAGACTTGGAAACATTTTTAGAAATTACTAAAAATATAGTAGGACATATTTACAAACTTAAAACACACTATCAAACACATTAAGACTCAAAATAAATCACATAATACTATTTTTATGGTTTTAATTATTTATAAACTAATTACACATTTAACACATTGAAATGACTCTAAAAATTACTAAAAATATTATTAAACATAAAAACACATTAAAAACACTAAGATACTAAAACACTATTTATCACTAAATTACTATGATTGAGGAGTTTTATGAGAAATATTAATACAAAGTGATTGATTTTAATGTTAAGAAAAGTGCATTTTCTAAGTCTTATCAGTTCTTGATCTTAAACAATAGCTTTCAGGGAGTTTCAGTGATCCTCTTACTAGAGTACTTACTCTATACTTCTCAAAATGATCTAAATAATAAAGAAAACTCATTCTTATTTATAGTGGCAGATCTAGGGTTAAACCTATCAGATTAGGCCCCAAAATTTGAGTTTAGATTAAATTCAAACTAAAAATGCATGAAATGAGCTTTCACTTTTACCTGTCGCGGTCGACCGCGCCGTTGCAGTCTTTAAATCTAATTTAAAGTCCGACGTCACAGGCTTATCTGATTAATCCAATCTTAACTAATTGCATAAATCCTATCTTTTATTGACCCGGATATCCTTTATAGAGCATTAATTTTAATTCAAATAACTCAATAGAAAAGTTATCTAATTAAAATAGTCATATATAGATAAACCTATACAAATAAAATATTATCCAAATAATTCAATATATTTATCTTAAATTAATTCACAAAATTAATCCAACTGAGAAACTAACATGAATTATTAAATGCAATTAACTCAAATTTTAATTGATCTAATAATTTAACATAAGTCATCAATATGTAAGAAAAAACACGTCGTATCATTACAAGATTTATTATAAGCTTGCAAAAGGGACCCAATGGACATATATAGATTAAGCTCCTATAACTATAAAATACAATATCAAAGATATATATTTAATAATTATCAATTCTAACGCTACTTTACTAAAGCTTAGAGCTGCACTCTCAAACTATATAAAATTACAAAGCTTTAATAAGTTAATCGTCCATGACATATCATAATATGTAACATCCCCATAGAATATTCATAATCGACTTAAGGATAAATTTTATTTTACCTTCCTAATTATTTTATCTTATGTTCCATTATTACACCATTGAAATACTTATTATCCATAAATAGTATACCATTTGGTTACTCTTATGTATCCAAATAATTGAGTGCTCTAATTATCTAATTATAGGACAATGCATATAAGAGAATATCATTAACTCTACAAAATAGCTATGAATTTCATATCTATGAGTAACGAGTTTACGTGAATCAAGAGTCACGTCTCCAACGTACCATTATACGTACCATCATTAAATCAAGATGTCACTCCTTGGCATATCAAAAGACATAAGTCTAGAAAACAGGCTTATTAGTCATTTCAAGATTAAGACACAATGCATATAATTGTTTAAAGTAAATTGATTTAAACAAATAAAATTATTAACTAACTCAATTCAACTTTTTGTCCTGGTCTGTTAGTGTAATTCCATACATACGACAATGAGCAGAGTTTGTTACACCTAGAGGTATGTCGTTTATTCAATATTAAAGTCCAAAACGCATCACTTCAACTAAGTAAAGAAACAACTTAGATTATGACATGTGGACAAGCTGCCCCACCGACCTAATTCATTGCCCAGATTTGATCTCATCTTGTATATATATATATATATATATATATTATGTCTTAGAGAGGGAAAAGGCAGAAGAAGAAGAAATAAAAAAAAGGGGTTTAGAGAACAATATACTTACTGTAGAGTTAAGGAAGAAAAGAATCAAGAGGGTATTCTGTGAGAAAGTGTTCTCGAGTGATTGAGAAGTACAAGAGTGTTTGGGGGTTCAGAAAGTGAGAGGAAACATAGATGTTTTCTTTATGGGTATTCCTTCCCTAGGATTAGCATTAGGGCTTCTTTGTAATCTTGATTTTGTAATTAGGGTGTGCTCTAAGTAGATTGCAAGTTGTGAGGGTGTAATAAATCTCTGATAGTGAACGAAGAGCTTTCTTGTGAGAGAGCTCAACGAGGACGTAGGACATTTGTCCAAACCTTGGTAAAATTTCGATGTTCTTGGTTCTTTCCTTTTTGAAGTTCATATTTGATCATTGTTTTGGTTTAATCAATATTTGATACAATAGTGGTATAGAGCTGGGCTAAAAGGACTCCAAGATTCTTCGTCAATCAATACACGGTTCTCTGAAGACGCCTGTGGAAGTAATTCGGTACAATTACAAAGTATGGGAATGGCAAAATCTGAATTAGAAAAATTCAATGGGTCAGGAGACTTTGGTCTTTGGAGGAAGAAACTCAAGGCAATCTTGGTCCAACAAAAGGTTGCAAAGGCTCTGGGAGACATGAAAGACTTCAGGGGTAATGAAGACGAAAAGGCGGAAATACAAAAAGATTACATATTCCACCATCGTTCTCTACCTTGCAGATAACGTTCTCAGACAAGTGAATGACGAAGATACCGCTGCCAAGGTATGGCTCAAATTGGAACAATTGTTCATGATTAAATCTTTAACAAATAAAATCTATCTTAAAGAAAGTTTATTTGGCTTTAAGATGGACATGAACAAGAGCCTTGAAAAGAATCTTGATGAATTTAATAAGATTGTGATTGATTTGGCGAATATTGGGGAGAAAGTAGAAGATGAAAATCAAGCCGTTATTTTATTAATCTCTCTACCTAAAACTTATAAGGATGTAAAAAATACAATCAAGTATGGTAGGGAAAGTCTCTCTTTGGAGGATGTACTATCGGCTTTAAGGTCTAGGGAATTGGAATTGAAGAATGAGGCCTCACAAAGAAACAATTCCTATGGAGATGAAGGCTTGTTTTCACGAGGCAGAGCAAGTAAGAGGGAACCATTCAAACCAAATAATAGATTAAATTCTAGATCAAAGTCAAGAACAGGTCAGAGGAAGTGTTATTGCTGTAACAAGATTAGACACATTAAAAGATTCTACAAAGAATGGAAAAAGAAAATTACAGATTGATGGTTATGAGAGTTCAGATTGATGGTTATGAGAGTTCAGAGATGTTGGTTGTTGGAATAAGTCAACAGGAGTATGAATGGAAAAGGTCATTGTTTATAGACTATGAAAAGGCAAATGGTGGTAAGGTGCTCATGGGGAATAACCACACCTGTACAGTGGTCGGTATTGGTTCAGTCATTCTTAAGCTAAACAATGGCACAACTTTTGTATGAAAAAATGTCAGGCACATTCCAGAGCTTAGAAGAAATCTAATATCTTTGGGATCTTTGGATGATGATGGATATTCCTGCAAGGTTGAGAAAGGCCTTCTGAAAGTTTCAAAAGGTTCTCTCATCATCTTAAAGGGAACTAAAAAACATGGTCTCTATGTGTTGCAAGGGCACATAGTAACAGGGACTGCTGCAGCTACCTCAAAGAATGAAGATAATGCACCTTTGTGGCATAGGAGATTAGGCCATGTGAGTGAACATGGCCTACAGGAGCTCTACAGACAAGGGTTATTGGCAAAGGAGAAAATTACTCATCTAGATTTCTGCGAGCAATGTATCTTGGGGAAGCAACATAGACAGAAATTCACAACCTTAAGTTACAGAGCAAAGTCTCCTTTAGAGTATGTCCATGCTGATTTTTGGGGGCCAAAAAGAGTTCCAACACATGGGGCCAACAGGTATTTTTTGTCTATTGTTGATGATCATTCAAGAAAGGTATGGATTTATCTTTTAAAGCAAAAGGATGAATGTTTTAATAAGTTTAAACAGTGGAAAATTTTAGTAAAAAATCAAACAAATAAGACCTTAAAGGCTTTAAGAACCGATAATGGGTTGGAATTTTGCCATGATAATTAACTGAATTTTGTAAAGAAAAAGGCATACTTAGGCATAGAACTATTAAGAAATCTCCTCAGCAAAATGGAGTTGCAGAACGAATGAATAGAACACTTATGGAAAGAGGGAGATGCATGCTATTTGGACAGGTTTGTCAAAAACTTTTTGGGGGGAGGCAGTTAGTACTGCATGTTATTTAATTAATAGAAGTCCATGTAAACCTATTGGTTTAAAAACCCCTGAAGAGTGTTGGTTGGGAAAACCTCCAAATTTGTCAAATCTAAGGATATTTGGATGTGCTACTTTTGCACATCAAAAGGAGGGAAAGCTAGATCCTAGATCTAAGCCTTGCATTTTCTTAGGGTATCCTGAGGGTGTAAAAGGGTATAGATTGTGTAATAGAGATGGCCTACATTTTAAATTTTTGATTAGTAGGGATGTTATCTTTAATGAACATTGCATGCCATACTTGAATCAACAAAAGGTTTCTACCACTCTTACTAACCATGTAAGTATAGATACAAACTCTAACAAGAATTTGTAGATTGAGGTGGAGAAAGACACGACACCAAAATAGGTAGATCAACAACATGAATTAGGTCAGGAGGTTACTATTAATGACCAAATTGAGCAAGAAAATGCAGGACAAATAATCGGGGATTTGGAAGAATACACCACTTCCCCTGAAGGTTTAAGTGACTATGTTTTGTCCAGAGACAGGCAAAGAAGAAACATAAGACCTCTAGAGAGATATCAAGGAAGAAATATGGTAGCATATGCCCTTAACACTACTGAGAAAATTGAAGACACTGAACCCAAAACCTATCAAGAAGCTGTAAATAGCAAGATGACAAATAAATGGAAGGAAGCTATGCTAGAAGAAATGCAGTGTCTGTGGAAGAATAAAACATGGATTCTTGTAGATAAGCCTAAAGAGAAGAAATTAGTAGAGTATTAGTCGATTTTTAAGGTGAAAGAAGGTATAACTCCAAATGAACCCAAGAGGTTTAAAGCAAGGTTGGTAGCTAAAAGGTTCACCCAAGTAGAAGTAGACTATACTGAGATATTTTCACCAATTGAAAAATATAAAACTATTAGGACCATATTAGCGTTAGTGGTTCAAGGAGACTGGGAATTAGAGCAAATGGATGTAAAAATTGCTTTCTTGCATGGTGATCTAAAGGAGATGATCTACATGATTCAACCACCTGGATTTAAGGATAAAAGCAAAGGTGAAAAGGTTTGTTTGTTAAAAAAATCATTGTATGGTTTAAAGCAGTCACCGAGGCAATGGTATAAAAAAATTGATCATTATGTGGTCAACATAGGTTTTAGAAGAAGTAGTTATGATTCCTGTCTATATTTTAAAGATGAGAAAGTAGAGTCTGTTGTTTTCTTATTACTCTAAGTGGATGATATGCTAATTACAAGTCAGAGTATGAGTGTGATAAGGAGAGTAAAGGACATGCTAATTTCTGAGTTTGACATGAAGGATTTAGGCAAAGCTAAGAGAATTTTGGGCATAAACATTAGCAGAGACGAAAATCAGCACAAGTTATTTCTGTCTCAAAGGGATTAACTTTAGAAAGTTGTCCAGAAGTTCTCTATGGAAAATGCTAAAGCTGTACATGTACCTTTGGCTAGGCACTTCAAGCTCTCTGTTGTACAATCACCAAGCATCGAAGAAGACAAGCTTAAAATGGTTAATGTTCCTTACTCAAGTGCTATAGGTTCTGTGATGTATGCTATGATCAGTAGACGACATGATTTAGCATATGCAGTAAGTATTTTAAGTAAGTATATGTCAAATCCTGGGCAAGATCATTGTGTAGCTATGAAATGGTTACTAAAATATGTAAATTGTACTTTAGACTATGGTTTGATATATCAAGCTAAAACTAACCAATTTTGTGTAGATGGTCTTGTAGATGCTGATTTTGCAGGTGACAAGGGTAAAAGAAGATCTACATCAGCTTATATGGTGATGTTAGGGGGAAATTGTATAAGTTGGAAGGCTCAGCTTCAATCAGTAGTGGCACTTTCAAGTATTGAAGCAGAATATATCGCAGGTGTGGAAGGTTTTAAAGAAATTATATGGCTGCAAGGTCTCTTGAAAGAATTGAAGATGTTGAAAGGCCTAACTACCATCTATTTTGATAGTCAATTAGCAATACATTTGTGCAAAAACCCAGTGTATCACGAGAAGACTAAGCACATTGACGTATGCTTCCATTTTATTCAAGAGAAGGTGGAGGAAGGACATGTACAGTTAGAGAAGATTAATTCTAAAGACAATCCTGCAAATATGGCTACCAAGGTAATCCCTGCAAGCAAGTTCTAGAGGTGTCTGGACTTGCTTAATATTGGTAAGATGTAAATCGTAGGGAAGAGCAATGATCTCACAAAGAAGCAAATATGTATTCTTGTACCATTGGCATCTATGTTGGAATTAAGGTGAAGTGTGTTAGTGTTATTCCACACATACAACAATGAGTAGAGTTTGTTACACCTGGAGGTATGTCGTTTATTCAATATTGAAGTCCAAAATGCACCGCTTCAACTAAGTAAAGAAACGGCTCAAATTATGACATGTGGACAAGCTGCCTCACTGACCTAATTCATCGCCCAGATTTGATCTCATCTTGTATATATATATATATATATATATATATTATGTCTTAGAGAGGGAAAAGGCAGAATAAGAAGAAATAAAAAAAAGGGGGTTTAGAGAACAATATACTTGCTGTAGAGTCAAGGAAGAAAAGAATCGAGAGGGTATTCTGTGAGAAAGTGTTCTCGAGTGATTGAGAAGTACAAGAGTGTTTGGGGGTTGAGAAAGTGAGAGGAAACATAGGTGTTTTCTTTCTGCGTATTCTTTCCCCAGGATTAGCATTAGGGCTTCTATGTAATCTTGATTCTGTAATTGGGGTGTGCTCTAAGTAGATTGCAAGTTGTGAGGGTGTAACAGATCTTTGATAGTGAACGAAGAGCTTTCTTGTGAGAGAGCTCAACGAGGACGTAGGACATTTGTCTAAACCTCGGTAAAATTTTGGTGTTCTTGGTTCTTTCCTTTTTGAAGTTCATATTTGATCATTGTTTTGGTTCAATCAATATCGATACAATATGATCAAATGCATTGTCACCTATAACAATGCATCAATATTTCTACTCGCAAAGTCCCGGTCCAATGACCAAGACAAGCCATCTCCTGTTAGGAATGTAGGCAACATAATAATCTTATAATGAATAAAGCGCCCAACTTTATTCCCTTGATTACAGTTCTTATGATGTAGACCGTTACCTTTAAGATTCATGTCTTCCACATAATCTGTCCATTATATGTATGATTCCTAAAGGTTTAGATTGACAATCTCATACTTTTATTTGCTTATCATACATTTAACTGGAATGAACACAAAAGGGACAACATTTCATATATGAATAAAAAATAAACTCTTATTGATAAAATATCTTCAAAAACTTATCACCGCATTTTACTCTTTAGGGCATTATGTCTAACAAGACCTTGGCTGGCGGGAAATATAATATTAACAAAAAATACCTTATTTACTATATAAATATAAAAATTCACTGGTGACTTCGTCGAAGTTCCGGCGCTAGGAAATATAATATTTACTTATAAATACAATATTTACCGTGTAAATATAAAAATTTACCGGGAATTTCACTGGTGGTCCGTGAAATATAATATTAACATATAAATATTATATTTCTTTGTTAATATTGTATTTAACGATAATACACGTATTCACGACAACGCATTCAGACATCAATGATATAGATAACATCATCGGTGACTGATAAAAATTGTATCAACCGCTACACAAGGCAGCTACAAAATTCCAAAAAAATAAAAATCCGTTGCAAAGAACTAAAACAACCAAACACAGAAAAATCAGATAAAAAGAAAAACCAAACACAGGGGGAAACACAAAAGAAAACAAAAATAAAAGATCTAACAATGACAACACTACGAACATGTGACGAAAGAAAAAAAGAAAAACCAAACGCAGGAGGAAAAACAAAAGAAAACAAAAATAAAAGATCAACAAGGACAACACTATAAACGTGTGACGGAAGATTGCCGGACCGTGCAAAATCGCTAGCAGTGGAGATGAAGATTGCATCAGGCATTGGGTTTTGAAGTCATGGCTACTAGATGATCAGAAAATCGCGTCGAAAAGAGAAAATGGCGAATGGAAAATCACGTGGGAGGTCGTTCTACTGCAGATCAATGCGATTCACAACGCGAATAGTCTTGATGGAGCAGATTTGGAATCGTTCTGTTATTCCAGACAATGGTGATGCAGTTCAAAACTCGGCCGTATCGCAATTGTAAGAAAAGGAAGGACTGTCGAAGCTCTTCATGGAGAAGGCGGTGTCCGTTGGTAACGGCCGACCTTTGGATCTACGTCGTTAGGACGAGGGAGAGCAGAACAAAAGAAAGAAAAGAGAGAGGAAGGCTGAGCAATTGGGGGAGAGAGAGTTGACAGAGATAGAGCGAATAGAGAGAGAAACGAAGAAGGAAGGAAGAAAAAAGGAAAAAGAAAAGGAAAAAAAACTCAGATACGTAGAGAACGGTATTTTGGGCATTGAAAAATTATAAAATGCTGATGGATCTGAAATATTCTATTTGTTTCATATTTTTAAAACATCTCACGTTATTTACAAACTAACTAATAAAATCTGTTATTTATTACAATTTCCCAGAGCAAAATAATGGTAAGTAGGAATTGTTTACATACGATCATCATGTCAACAACAAATAAGGAAACAAGAAAAAGCAGAAAAGTAA
>CAMOHE010043684.1:0-14301 GCA_946598075.1 Artocarpus hirsutus | reverse complement strand
ATCTTTAATTAAACATTACAAGTACGGTCCAATCTCATTTAGAATGAAATAGTCATTATCCATACTATTAATGTAGGACATTGAATTGGAGGTACTTTATATAATGAGATTATATAGGACTGGACCAGATAAATTATGAATCTCTAATAATCATCCGTTAGAAATAGAGTATTCATATTTATCACTATGATGATCATATATTTCACAGTCTTAATCCTGAGTATTTATTAGACTCCTGTTTATGACATGTTTTTTGATTTGCTTGGTAAGATTTGTTTTAGCACAGATCATAACTTAGCATTTTGGAAACATAATGTAATAAATGGCTGGGAATAATATTATACAGATATGGAATCCATTTCTTCCCTATGAAAGTTAGAAAAATAGTTCTCTTGAGTGATAATTCGAGGTTTGAACAGTAGAGCACTCGTTCATAATAAGATTATTAATTAACTATTCATTGGAGGATTATTGGAACTCAAGGATAAAGATATAATAAGAAAGGTAAACAAAAATTGAACCTAGCTCTTATTATGAACTATTTATGGAGAACTGACTTATATGTAACGATTATATCAATAGACTACTCGCTAATTTTCTTTGAGTAATTTTATTATAATCTCAAGAGTTCAGTTTCAAGTTTTTTAGTAGGGTAACATTGAAACTAATAAACTTGACACATTAATTAAAGAGTTTGATTATTTGTAAAATTTATTGGAGCTTGAATTATAGGTCCATAAGTCCCCAATACCACCTCTGTAACACTATATTGGATTTATGCATAGAATAAATTATAGATATTTAATTTGGAATTATTGAATTCTGAATTAATTATTTCACACTTGAATTATTTATGTGACACAGAAAAATGTTCTCTGTGACACATAATGTAATGTGATAAATGTTGTCACATTTAACTGAGCATTAGTTAATTAATTAATTGATTATTTTTAAATCTATTCTTAAATAAATATGATTTATTTTTGAATTTATATTTAAATATATATATGGTTTTGAACCAAAACCTTTTATATATAAGATTTTATGATATATTAATATAAAACAAAAAAAAAGTAAAAGCAAACGTAAAGTTACGTTTTATGTTTTACTTTATATATATACATGTAAAAGGAATCATGTTGATTCACGTGATTCGTTAAAAAAAAAAAAAGGAAAGTAAACGTAAGTTTAGTTTACGAAAACTTATATATATATATATAAGTTTTTTTTTTTGGCAATTCGTTTTTATGAAAAAGGGAAAGAAAGAAAATAAAATAGATCCTTTCTCCATATATCTGATATGGTGGTTATTTTAAATTGAAAATCAATTGAAAAATTACTAATGGCTCATATATAAAAAGGGAGAGATAATAGTTATCTCAAAAAGATTTTTCATTCACATAACTTTTGTAGAATACTCAGAGAGAAAAAACTGAGAGTTATTCTCTGAAAAAAAAGTCTGCTATCTCATGTGTTGAGTACATAGCAGATTCAGAAAAGTGTGAGGAAAATTCATTCTTACAGCTTAACGCCCACTCGTCTTTCCATTGGTGTGGAGGCCTAGATTAGAAGATCGTGGTGTCAAAGAGAAAAGCTAGGATACCCTGATAGTTTTCAAAAAGGTTAGTAAAACTCCTAAAGCTTTCTATTATTAATTAAAATTATATGTCTATTCCCGTTGAACAAAGTTTTCAGAAAAGTTTTGTTTGTTAATGATTCGTACCTTCTGTTGCGTTTCATATTTTAATTCCAACAGGCATATTCCTCAGGTTCAACCTGTTTCAAGAAGCAATTGGTTAGGATGCGTGGGTACTTCACTTATGTTGGTGTTGTGCAAGTGGAGTGACAATGTCCATCGAGTACTTCATAAACATATATGGGGCACAATCAAAGAGATCTTTTTAACTGGCTAACATTTGATAGGGGCATCTCTTTGGTAGCTATCACAATTCCTCACAAAGTCTTGGGAGTTGTTAAGAATCACTGGCCAATACTACCCTGGATGCTTAATCTTATTACAAAGCGATCTCCCTCTAACAACCCCCCTCGAGTGGTTGACATAAGAGCCTTCATGAACTCTTTTAGTCACGCTATCCACTTCTTCTCTATTTATGCAATGAAGGAAAGGGCTAGAGAGAGATCTCTTATAAAGCTTCCCATTGAATATGTAGTATCGAGCAGCCTGCATTTTGATCTTTCTCGCGACTTGCTTATCTTCAAGTAATAGTCCTTCCTTGATATACTTTTGTATTGGAGTTCTCTAGTTGCTTTTGGGGTGGACCTAATTTACTTCATATAGTGTTGTGCTTAAGAACTTGATGTATTAGAGAGTAATAGTTCTTTTCTACTTCACTTGTCTTGAAGACCCTATGTTGGCAAAGTGGTTTGCTTTCAAATTCGACTCTCTGAACATGTTTCATTTAGTACCTCCTGAATTGAGACCTTAACTTGTTGCAACATTAAGGTAGGCAATCATTTTCTTGTATCATGTGGTGAAGTCTCCCTTGATTTGATCAACAATGAGCATGGAATCGCTTTCAACTGCCAGCTCGGTAGACCCAATGTCTTTGTCAGTCATAGCCGGCAATCATCACCTTGTACTTTGCACCCTTATTCATCATCTTAAACCACAAATGGAACGATTGCTCAATCTCTTTGCCTATGGACGATTTCAATAGCATTATAACACTAGAGACTTTCTCATTTGCAAAATTGTCCACCTAAAGTATCCATTCCCTTAGCTCATACGTAAGTTCTATCATGAAGTTTACTAGCACTTAAGCTTTTAATGTCAACCAAGCCTTGTAACCGCTATCAAATTCACTATTTTTGACTATCCACTTTGTTAATCTTTTGGATTCATCTAACTTGTGCATGATAGCTCACATGGGATAAGAGGAGTGAGCAACTATAGTGTGCCTGTAGAAGTATGGCCACAACTTACAATGGCCGTTATAAGTGCAAGAGCCAGCTTCTCGATGGTCAAGTATCTAGTCTCCATATCAAGCAACATGTGGCTCATAAAGAACACTTCCATCAAAACAAAATTCTTTTCTCAAATGAATGTCTAACCGATTACTGATCTAATAGCAAGACGTAAAGTTGAAGCGGCTCAACATCAACCGACTTTAAAAAATTGGTGGAGTCATCAGGTATCTCTACAACTCCTAAAAGGCTTACTTGTGCTTGTTGCTCCATTCAAACTTCTTGTTCCTCCTTAGCAGCTGAAAGAATGGAATACATTTGTTAAATGACTTGCTAATGAAACAGCTTAATATTGTGACTTGCCGTGTTAATTTTGGAACATCTCATCTACTTTACGGGGAAGGCATGTTTAAGATGGTGTTGATCTTATCAAGGTTAGCTTCAATGCCTTTGTGCATAACTAGTTATCTAAGAAACATTCTACTCCCCTATTAGATGTGTATGCCCTAAGGAGTAAAAATGTAATATGTTTTTGGAGACATTTTTACCAATAAATAATTTATTTATTATTTATATAGCAAATCTTGTCCTCTTTACCTTCATATTTGTTGAATGTATGTTAAGCAAACAATAGTCTGAGACTGTCGGTCTAAAACTTTAAGAATTGGGCATATGATGGACAGTTTATGCAGAAGATGTGATTCTTAAGGTGACAATCTAAATCATAAGATCTACAATCGAGGGAATAAAGTTGGGCACTTTATTCATATAAAGATTGTTATGTTGTCTATATCCCCATTGGCAGATGGTTTGTCTTGACCATCGAGGTGGACTCCACGAATAGAAATATTGGCACATTGTCATAGGTGACGATGTGTTAAATCGGGACATAAAGTGAATGGATTTGGATTAATAATTATGTCTCGGCAAATCAATTTACTTTAGACAATCATTTGTATTGTATCTTAATCCTAGATGAATAGTGGGCCCGTTGTCTTGACTTGTGTCTTTTTATGTACTAAAGGGTGACACCCACATTTTAATAGTAATACACATGCTAGTATGTTGGAGGCATGACTTTTGATAGCGTAGGCCTATTATTCATAGATATGGAATCCATAGCTCCTCTTTAGGAGTAGTGATATCCTCTTATATGTGTTATCCTATAATTGGAAAATTAGAGCGCTCAACCATTTGGATACATAGGTGTAACCGAATGGTATACTATCTTTGGATAGAAAGTTTTTCGATGGTGAGATAATGGAACACAAGATAAAAATAATCAGGAAGGTAAGACAGAACTTGTCCTTAAGCCGATTATAGATAATCCTATAAGGATATGATACACTATGATATGTCATGGAGACTTAGCTATACAAGCTTCATAATTCTATATAGTTTGAGAATGCAGCTCCAAGCTTTTAGTGGAGTAGCATTGGCATTGATAATTATGAAATATATATTTGGGATATTAGGTTTCATAATTATCAGGAGCTTGAACTATATAGGTCCATTTGATCCCCTTTGCTAGCTCACAAAAATCTTGTAACAATACGGCGTGTTTTTCCAATAATTGGTGACTTGTGTCAGAGTTATCCAATTGGCTGAAATACGGTAAAATCATATTATTCATGTTTGTTTATCAGTTGAATTAATTTTGTGATACAATTAATTCAAGATATACTTGTTGAATTATTGGGATCTAATAATTCATGTCTATTTATCGGTCGGATTAATTTTAATTCAAAATAAACATGTTGAATTATCAAGAATTTATTTATTTTCCTAGACATTATCTAGATAAAGTTATTTTAATTAGATAACTTCTCTATTAGTTTATTTGAATTAAAATTGAGACTTTATCTATAGAATCTCAGGTGGAGAATAAAAGATTTGCTGAAATTTTTATTGCAAGTTTGGCATGTCGATCCTCAGGTTCGACTTACTAGTAGGGCAAGTTCGGCATGCAGGTTGGATAGATCGGCATGCCAGCTGCACGATAAAAATATCACACGTTTGGACACGAATTTTATTAGATATCGATTCTTATTTGACTCTGATTCAAATTTTTGAATCTCTATAAAAGGGGGAGTGAGTCTCATTATTATTCAAATCAGTTGAGAGATTAAGAGTTAGACTCTACCGATGAGACTCTAAAAACTCCCTGAGAGCTATTGTTCACAAATCATGAACTGTTGCTTTAGGTTCTCTTAATTGATTGGAAGGAGAACCACCTAGTGGAAAAGTTGAACGATGTGAGTCCACATTCACTGCAATCATGGATAGAAAATTGCAAAGAAGTCCCGTTGGTTGAGGTCCTTCTAGAATGCTACTTCTCTTCATTGATTGCGGTAGCTTTTCACCGTATACAAGGTTAGTAAGATCTGGTTAATTTATGCACATAGCTTGTCAAACTTTTGTTTTAGAAAATACTTTGATATATAAATTTTAAAATTCCACTGCGCACTATTTTTCCAATATCTCCCCCCTAAACAAGCACTTTTAAAGGTTGAGTCAAATGTTGTACCTCTGTGAAACCCCAAAACATTCACGTAAATGATCGATATGGTCTTGTAGTTGAAGGAACCTTACTAGCATATCGTCAATGTACACCTCCATCCTGTTCCTAATCTGCTTGTCGAACATCAAATTTACTAGCCTTTCGTAGGTTGCTTCCATATTTTTCAGGCCAAAGCGCATAATCTTATAGTAGAAAAATCATCACTTAGTGGTGAAAGAGGTCTTTTTATTATTGTCTGGATAAAGTAGGATGTGATTGTAAGTTGATAAGGTGTCTAAGAAGCTCAGGTACTAATGGCCTACAGCCATATCGACCAATCTATCTATATGCAGTAATGGAAATTTATCTTTAGGACAAGCTTTTTTAAGGTAAGTGAAGTCAATACAGACCATACAATTCTTGTTTTTTTCTTGCAAATGTTCACTATGTTTGCTAGCCAATATGGGTACCAGAATGGTCAGATAAAGTCAGCCTTGAGTAGTCACCTAATATACTCATTCACTATCCATTTCCTTCGATCCTAAGTTTCCTATACTTCTGCTTGACTGCTATGTAAGCCAAATCTACATTTAACTTATAGGTGATGACGCTTGGGATGATCCCCGACATGTCAACATGTGACCAAGTGAAACAATCTTTTTTCTCCTTTAGGAAATCCATGATGGTGGCTTTAATGTTCAGCTCCAAGTATGAGGCCACACTTACTATCCTTCTCTTGTTGTCGGGGTCGATCCTATCTCTATCTAGCTACTCCACTTTAGGCTCCTACTTTTCTTGCTCTTAACATGCTCGCCTATAATTATTAAATGGTGGCTTTTTTTTTTTGCTTAATAGCCATCAGATAGCAGCTACAAGTAGATTTCTAGCTTCCTTTAATCTCTCAGATTTTTTGTCGAGTTGGAAATTGAATTTACTGATGATAAATGGATGAAAATACATTCATTGCATGAATCCATGACTGTCCCAAGATAATGTTATGCCGTAGAGGGCAATCCATGATGAGAAAGTTTGTCATCTTATTTTCCACTTGCAATAAAAATTAGGAGCTTAATTCTTCCATTGGCTAGACTCACTTCTCCATTGAAGCTGACTAACATTGTGTTTGTCCTCTTGTTGTCAATCTCTATTTCCTTCAAATTTGATAGAAAAAGTTTATCAATGGAACTCCCATTGTTAACTAGAATATGATTGATCTCGCAATTCACTATGTTAAGGGTAATCACTAATGTGTCATTGTGTGGTTGATACAGTCTAGAAGCTTTAGCGCTATGAAAAGTGATAAAATAGTCGCTTAGCTTGTCATCATACATTAAGCTATTGTTAGATGTGTTGCTTTCTTCTAGTAGGCTTTGATAGAATTGGCAATGTCATAATGTAGGTTAACAGTGGTTCGTTCTGTCCCAGAACCACTCCCCAAAAGTCTCACTATTTCTGTCTAAATGTGCATTGAATAGTTCTTCATGAATATTAGCCAAATCTTCCATGTTGTCAATGGAATTTGGTTATAGGTTTTTGAACCAACATAGTCTGAGTCCCTTCAGATTTTGTGCAAACGACTTGCACATTATTTCATTGAGTATATTGTCTTGAATATTTGTTGCATTCATAGTGTTTTTGTATTACAACAGGTGGTCTTTTGGGTTTGACGTCCCATCAAATTGAGTGAATACCAAGTTGCCATACTTTGGTAGGACAATCATCATTATGCATTTGGTAAACAATGTCTCTCAGATCCCCATAGTGGTCTCATTGAGAGTATGCATTTTGCATGTTGCTTTCATCAATTTCTACTCGACTTTCTTCTCGAGCATCTTTGTGTTTTGAGCAAGCATCTCCTTGATCATGATTGGCATTCGTTGCCGCAAGTGGCGTGTTGGCTATAGCAGTCATCATGGTCTCTTCAATTGCTTGCTCCATGGAAGTATTGCCTTGAGCTCCCTAGGTCTCATTCATACGCCTTAAAGACGGCTACCTCTTAATGCACGTTGTAGCTATTGGAGCTCTTCTTTCTGGAATTATGAAGGGCTACATCCAATTGATTAGATTAAATGTAGGTTGTTCTCTGGACGTTGGCGGCATCTGATACTACCATGCTTCCGATAAGCCTATCAAGTAACCTAGCGCAAGGGTAGTAATAATAAGATTATACTCTGAGTGTTTTTTGACCTAGCTCTTGAGAGATCTTTCTCATTTGTTGTCTCATTGAAAGGCCTGTCTCAATCCTAGGATAAAGATATCTGCTCCTGGAGTTGAGCTTTCAACCTCTTTACAACAACTACAATATGCTCAACTGTTTGTTCCCCCACAAAGTGCCTGTAGGGTTTCCATATGCACCCCCTTCTACACTTAATTCCTTGCTCCTATGCCAAGTTTAATGGCAATTCTTGATTGGTGTGGTATCGTCTGCCATTGATGTTGTAGCATAATATGCTATTAGGATTTCTTGAGTTCATGATCAGAGGGCCCCAAAGTCATGCCAAACTATAGACATGTGGATCTACAATTAAAACCAAGTTAGAATTGGATTAGCAAATGGATTGACATGAGTCGGGACCTTGATCACAATTATTAGGTCCTAAGCAAGCTTTAAAACACAAATTTTTAGATCAACATTCGTCATTGATAGCTATAAACAAGAAATTCACAAGCACAGAAAATAAAAGATTGTATAATAAAATAAAAGTCAAACTAAAATTTATAATGGCTCACTCAAATGTTGAGCTACGTCCACTGTGAGGGCGTTTCTTCACTATATCTAATAAAAATTTGGTACATATAAAATGAATTCTAGAAATTCTAATAGGAGACGCAAGGATGCTTCTGTGAGTGTGAATGAGAATGCATGTATTACCCCTTCAAATGGGGTCCATGGGCCTATTTATAGAGGCCAACTTGAGCACAAATGTCTTCTGACATAAAAGGTAGTGGTCTCTAGTAGTTTAGAGAAAAGTGGGACACATGTCATGTGATCACTTTAATAAATTTCAAAGGAGTAACCAAATTAATTCTTGCTAAAAGTATGGTCATTATTAAGTTTAATGGCAAGCAATGTGTAATGGCCCCTTACGGGTGCACCATAGGAGGCATTGCTTTTACCATTAAACTTAATAATTACTGATAAGAAGTTCGAAACAATCACCAACACTTAGAGAAATATGTTAAGAACACTTGCAAAAAAAATTTTAACCACTATATAGCATATTCTTTAATAAATAACCTAGGAAACCAAAAATCTAAAATATAATTTACATTCAATAAAACATATATTCATAAGAACATATCGCAAATAGAATAGAGTCTCAAACAGATAAAAATACGAAACATAATATATTAAATTTTGTTTGAGTTTAAATTCCTTTCATGACATGACTCCGTTTCCAATCCAACACTCCTTGCACAAATGCACGTCCTTGTCCTCCATCCTAGTCAACCTACATCTTTTTCTTATCTACAACATGATAAAAACTAAGTAAGCATAAGCTTAGTAAGTACACTT
Organism: Artocarpus hirsutus; assembly: GCA_946598075.1. Taxonomy (NCBI): domain Eukaryota; kingdom Viridiplantae; phylum Streptophyta; class Magnoliopsida; order Rosales; family Moraceae; genus Artocarpus; species Artocarpus hirsutus. The sequence goes on along the minus strand of CAMOHE010043684.1, from coordinate 5,359 downwards.
TTTTGTCTCACAACATAAAACATTTCTTAAAAATCATTACATAAAATCGTAATCATAATCATAGAAGTGCACAAAGCACATATTTGTATAGAACATTGTTAGTGATGTGCCCTAGGCCAATTATATAATAACCACATATTGACTTCGTTACATTTGCATTTTATTAATAAAGAGGCATTTTCATTATTGTTTTTTATTCTAATTACATGAATAGTTAATTCTACCTAACGTCATCAAGTATGTGACTTGATAGAAAAACTCTTAGGTGAAAATTGAATTCTATTCTAAATTATCCGTAGTCGGTCAATATTGTTGGGATAATAATGAATGAAGACTAGTATGAAGTTTGACTAATGATTATGATTTACTAATCATTTGTTTGAGATACTAAGTCAACTCGTAGATACATATTTGAGAAACAATGTGTTGGATCGATCCGCTATGAGAATACTGCATGGGTAATTGTCATAAGTGATTCTCATCACAATAGTATTATCCTAGTCCTCTAACCTGAAATCACCATGGTTTCCTACATGACAAGTTCTATATTTTGACACATTCTAATATTGTCGTTAACAGGATGATCGAATGGATTGTTATTGGATATAGAATGAATCAAGTGAGGAATATGAGTGATTAAGAAGGAATTTGTCCCTCATTTGTTATGAGAAAGATATCAATGGGTCCCTCGATAAGTTAGACTAAAGTAAAATGTATGGCCATACTGGAATGAATTAATAAGGGTTATCCATATCAGTCTACTTAAGATCGAGAAATAATATGATTGAATAGCATAAGCATGGCATAAGCCATGCCTTATGTTCAATCAAGGTATCTAGTGACAAAAGGACTTTAATACTTATTGTGGATTAAGTTATGTAGGATTATTGGCATTCGCCTAACTTTGGTAATCATAATGTCTTACTAGAGGCTGCTTATGATTTCTAGGCCAGAAACAGAATTTCAAGCCCACCACCAACGTTATGTGAACCTACAGGATCACACACTTAGAACAGACTAAAAACAAATTTTGGTTTTACTGTGTCTAGGTTCAATGAATCTGATAATGTCTAGATTTGATGTACTAGATATGTTTAGGTTCATTAAATCTGACATTATCTAGATTCTCTGAATCATATTTGAATTACAGTTTACCCTAATTAACATCTGACTCTATCTCGAAGTTAATAGATATATATATAGTTGTGTCAGGGTTTCTAGCCTAATTAAGAAAAAGAAGGCGTTCTCTTATTCTAAAAGGCGAGAACATTAAAAACACTAAAATTAGGAAGAGAGTCATTTACCGTAAGGAAATGGTGCTAGCACACCAATTCATTTTTGAGAGATTCTGTTCGTGTGGATTCCTACAGAGGGCGTTGCTCTGAGTAACAACGTCTGAATCTGATCTCGAATACGAAAAGTTCAAGTTAGGGTGTCACCAGAGTGAACCCACTCTCTTCCTTCTAGAAATCTTGCCTCTTTTATCGTCCTGATAAGATTCAATGACTTTCTTATCAATCTAATCAAATTGCATGGATCCTAACAGGGTTTTGTAGGAATTAATTTTAATTTTCTGCTGCTTATTTGAATCACAAAATCCAACAAAACCCAATAGTGGTATCAGAGCAACTTACGAATTCGATTAAATTGATTTTATATGGTTCTATGTATATGTGATATGCATGGATACGATTTATACGTTAATTAGATTAATGTGTTTGAGGTTTTATTTGATTAAATGTTTTTATCATGTTAATTTGATTAATGCGTTTATCATTTCTTGTAACCTGTTGTTGTTAATTTGATTAATATTACAATTTAACAAGAATCTAGTAATCTGTTTTAAGATGATTAAATGATAAACTATAAATCAAGTTTGAATGTTATTAAGGTGACGGACTATTTAAATGTTAAACAATGATAATCTATTTTGAACAGATTAGTATATATCATAGGGTCTATTTAATTGTTAAATAAGGATGATCAATTTAGAACAGATCAATAAATTTCATGAATCCGTTTAAGTGTTAAACAGAGATTAATTAATTCTGTTATGAACAGATTACGTAATCTGATTAATTAAAATTAATGGATTTAGGCAACAACTCATTCAAACGAGTAAGGTAAATCGTTTACCTTTCGGGGGCGCTGCCCCCTTGACCCCGAATTGTTTCGTCACATATATCATTTTGGTCATAATAAAAATTTAACTTTAATGGAATTATATTATCATGTATATGTGTATAGTGTGAATTACATGGTGCATAGCGTGGCCCTTTTATACCAATGTGATTGGCAGGTTTCATTTAATTTATTTTATTTTGGGTTTGTAATTTTAAATACAGCTTGCATGTTATTTTTCAATTTGTTGTAATTTATTTATTTATTTTGTAGAAATAGAATAGTTTAGATTGCAATTTGTAATGTAAAATCAAAGCCCAAGATCAAGATAGATGGAGGTTCAAGATGAAGGTCTAAGATGGAGGCTTAAGATGCAGTATGTTCATGGCAATCTAAGAAAATCTATGGAGATAAAGATTACCTAGGATTGACCATTAACCTTCATATTGGTTTATGAAGATCAATCTAGATTTGGGCCATGCTATGACATACATATTGTGTTATTATTATGCTATGTATGTGATGATGTGTATATGATGCTATGTATATGATGCGACATAATAATAAACAATAAAATAAAAATAAAGTAGAACCACCCTCACTTGATATTAAGTCATTAAAATGCCTCCCATAATTCAACACTTGTCAAGACTTGGATAGCTAAACACAGGTTCTACCAAAGCAAGGTGTGTTAAGCCATCTAGGTAAGACAAGATGGATAAGAGTGATATCCATATGTTTGAAATGGTTAGACTTAACTAGGTTATCAAAATGGTTTTGGACCTAGGGCATTAGATGGGATTTTAATTAGCTAGGACATGTCATGTCAAATCCCATATTTATCCAAGAGTTACATAAGATGTAATTGGTAAAGTGTTACCTACCTAAATAACCATACTTTAGGTGATAAGCCAAAGCTTACTTAAAGTGAGGTGAAATATGGATCTTGGCCCACTAAAATTACAATTGTTGTGATTGCCAAATTAATATTGAGGGCTATTAATTTGATAAAATTAGTGGGATTTAAATTATACCTCATTAAAAATTGTTTAATAAAATGCTAAGTACTCTGTGTATATATATTTGTTGTAGATAATGGCATCAAACACCGCATCTAACTTGTCATTACTAACGATCCTTGAGAAGGATAAGCTCAATGGGACAAATTTCCTTGACTGGTACAGAAACTTGAGAATTGTTCTTAAGCAAGAGAGGAAGGAATATGTTCTTGATCAACCAATTCCTGATGAACCCACTGCTGATGCTCCTAGAGCTCAAAAGGATGCTCATAGTAAGCATCTCAATGACTCTATTGATGTCACTTGCCTCATGCTTGGAAGCATGGAATCAGAGCTTCAGAAGCAACTGATGGAAATGGAGGCTTATACCATGATAGGCCATCTCAAGGAAATGTTCCAAGAGAAAGCTAGAATTGAGAGGTTTGCCACCTAAAGGCATTACTCTCTTGCAAGTTGACTATTGGCGATTCAGTGAGTCCTTATGTTCTAAAGATGAAGGGTAATCTTGATCATTTGAAAAAACTTGGTCTTGAGATTAGCCATGAGTTGGCTGTTGACATCATTCTCCAATCTTTGCCAGATGCTTATGATGGGTTCGTTATGAACTTCAACATGCATAATATGGAGAAGTCTGTTTCTAAGTTGCATGGGATGCTTAAGACTGTTGAACAGAACGTCAAGAATACCAAAGATGTTCTGATGGTTAATAAAGGGAAAGGTATAAAAAGGAAAGGAAAAGGTAAGAGCAAGAATAAGGCTCCCAAGGACTTTAAGAAGCCCAAGCCTAACCTCAAGCCCAATTCTGAACCTAAGGCTAAACCACCAAAGGAGGGAGTATGCTTTTTCTATAATGAGCCTAGTCATTGGAAAAGAAATTGCAAGCTCTATTTGGATGATCTAAAAAAGAAGAAGAGTAGTGTGACAATTCTAGAAGTCAATTTGTCTACTTCTGATTCCTGGGTATTAGATACTAGATCTGGATTACACATTTGTACCAATGTGTAGGGTCTTAAGAGGAGTAGAACCTTGGCTAAAGGCGAAGTGGACCTACGAGTTAGAAATGGAGCAAGAGTTGCTGCTTTAGCCGTAGGAACATATAAGTTGACTTTGCCTAGTGGACTTGTTTTAAGTTTAGAAAATTGTTATTATGCACTTGCTATGAGTAGGAATATTATTTCTGTTTCTTGTTTGGACAAGGAGGTTTTGAGTTTATTATTAGGAATAAAAAATGCTCCATTTACTGTGACAACATTTTCTATGGATATGCTCCACGAACGATGGTCTTTATGTTCTAAACATTGAAAACACAAATGAAAAGTCCATCTATAATGTTAATACAAAGAAGTTTAAATCTAAAGATTTAAACCCTACCTATCTTTGGCACTGTCATTTGGGCCATATAAATGAGAAACGCATTTCAAAACTCCATCAACATGGGTCTTTGAATTTATTTGATTTTGAATCATTTGAAGTATGTGAGTCCTGTTTATGAGGCAAAATGACTAAGACACCTTTTACTGGACATAGTGAAAGGGCTAATAACTTATTAGGCCTTGTACATTCTAATGTATGTGGACCATTAAGTTCAACTGCTAGAGGAGGTTTTCAATACTTCATTACTTTCATAAATGATTTCAATAGGTATGGCTATGTCTGTCTAATGAAACAAAAGCTTGAATCTTTTGAAAAGTTCAAAATTTTCAAAAATGAAGTAAAAAATGAACTTGGTAAAAGTATTAAAACACTTCAATCAGATCGAGGTGGTGAATACTTAAACCAAGAATTCGATGATCATCTTAGAAATTACGGGATAGTCTCACAATTAACTCCACCATGAACACCACAATGGAATGGTGTGTCTGAACGGAGAAATCAAACTTTATTGGATATAGTTCAATCTATGATGAGTCAGTTAGATCTTCCAATATCCTTTTGGGGATATGCTCTGGAAACTGTTGCGTTCATACTGAACAAATGTAACACCCCAAAGTTAATTAAGTGTAATTAGAACATTAAATGGTGAATTAGTGTGCCATGATAAGCGTTTTAAACTTAATTTGATTACTTTTGTGGAAACCTTGTGTTAATTACTTTTTATGATTTTTAAATTATTCTAAATTGTTTTTAATTGTTAATTTAATTTTCAAAGAAACAATTTGATTTGAAAACAGAGTGTGTAGTTGCTCACAGCTTTGTGCAACTACTTTTCTCTCTCTCCT
>CAMOHE010043682.1:0-20659 GCA_946598075.1 Artocarpus hirsutus | reverse complement strand
ATATTATACTATTCATATTGATGTTATATTATTATGTTGTTATTATTATTCTTATTATTAAATTATAATTTTATATTGGTATAATATTTATATCTAATCATATATTAATATTAATTTATAATAATAGTACGAAATTATTTTATTTTATTATTATAGTATTTATATATACTATATTCTAATATTAATTAATAATAATGTATATTATATTTAGATATTGTATATGTAATATATTACATATTATTAATATTGTTAATTTAATATTGTTAATGTTATTATTAACATTATTATCAAATTATTATTTTATATTGATAGAATTTTTATATTTATATTGCATAGAAATATTAATTTATAAAAATATTATAATAATAATAATTTAATAATAATATAAATATTATCATCATCTTCATAAAAAAAAAGATGAGATTTCTATAGTTTTGAGATTCCCAAGAATATGAATGCCATCTGTTGGATAGGCTTTAGATTACCCTAAAATGAGGTAATCTGAATCCCATGGGAATGAGTTTCCCAAGAATCCAAAACTCAGATTATTGCATACCAAACATGGGAATCTTACATATTCTCATTCCCACCTCAAGATTACTACATACCAAACGCCCCTATATGTTATATTTAGATATTTTGTGTCTTTGTGTAATTATTGAGATTTGAAGAATTTATATTTATGTAATTGCATGCATTGCTTTCTTGATAATTTATAAGGAGTAGTTAATTTATATATATATATATTGAAGTCCAAGTGAAAATTTAAAATTTTTAGTTAACTGGGTTATAAATATACAGGTTTTTTGTCGTGTCAACCCGTCTCAGCCTATTTAATAATCATGTTTATCGTGTCATGTCATGTTACGTATGTCATATGCATTTCGTTTTCATGTTAAAATTCTTGGCTCGTTTATTAATCATATCGTGTTCATGTTTAAACTAATCGTGTTGTGTTATAATCATGTTGGCTTGAATACACGCAAACATAAATTGTCAACCCTAGTTGCAATAATGTCTAGGTAATTATGTCATGGATCTAAAATCTTAGAGTGGTGCTTAGTTTGGCCGAATTCCTACAATGATTTGGAAGCTTAAGGATAGAATTGACAAGCTTCAAAATGAGAAATAAACAACAACAAATAAAACTACTATGTAGATAGAAGGTTGAAGGGTGGTGACAAGTGCGTAAAGTTTTTTCATCTCAAAAGCATCCCAGTGACGTTAGAAAAACACAATGTGGGGTTTTGAGAGTGGTGATAAGCAGTGGCTTACCAAAGTTGATGACATGATAAGCGAATGGAGAACTACTTTCGAGACATATTTACCTCTATTTCAGTCACTGAAGTGGCAAACTTGATAAAGATGCGGCTAACTAGTGAGATGTGTGCCATATTGGAGTAACCGTTCATTGTAGACGAGGTTAAACATGCTTTTTTCTATATTGGGGCTACTAAAGCTCTAGGTCTTGATGGCTTTCATGCCTTATTTTGCCTAAAAAAATTGAGAGATTGTCAGACATGATCTAGTGGCTACTTGTTCAAGTCTCCTTAATGAGAATGGATCGGTGGAGGCGTTGAAGGAAATGAATATCGTGCTAATCCCAAAAATAAATTATACAAAGAACATCTTGGATTTTTTCTTGGTTAGTCTTTGCAATGTGTCATACAAAGTAGTTGCTAAAGCCTTTGCAAATTAGCTCAAACATTTACCCCCATTGATTATATCAGAAGAGCAAAGTGCTTTGTTCTTGGATATCTCATTGCTAATAATATGCTTGTTGCTTTTGAGGTTCTACATTTGACTTGAAGAAAAGTGGAAGGTAGAGAAGGACTCATGGGTTTAAAGCTTGATATGAGAAGGTTTACGACCGCATTGAATAGCCTTTCCTTGAATCCATGATGAAATGTACTAGGATTGGTGATCACTTTGTTAGGCTCGTTCAGGATTGTGTGACAACATCTAGGATGTCTTTCATTATCAAAGGGAAGCCCACGAGTCTAATGAAACCACTGAGAGGCATTGACCAAGGATGTCTAATCTTATCGTATTTGTTCCTTTTATGTGCATAGGGTTTATCTACTTTACTACGTAGGGCTAAGACTAGAAATCGTCGGATGATGAAGCCTCTTCCTCAGATAAAGATGTCTCCGATGCTACTACCTCGGCAAGAACCACTTTTTCCATTGTGATTTTTTTGGCGGATTCGGTAAGGAAGGACAAAAGAGAGATGCTTTCTATTAGTCAAAAGTGGATACCACCCCCCCATGCTCTCACAGTTTGCTCATTAAGGAATAGAAAGGGAAAACCTTGGGCCAGAGCAAGTTGGGTTGGGGTATAGAGCTGTAAGCACCGTGGGTGATAAAGGACGTGCTCATACGGTTCAAAGAAGGGTATGATCAACTTGTTGATTATTGGGAACTTTAACTCCTCTATATTCAAAATATGCCTTTCTAGAAGCATTATGATCTACAGCTCAAATGGTCCCTTATGAAGTCTCTATTAGAGTAGGTGAGCCACATATTATTCGTAGATGACCCCATTGTAGTTATTAGAGCTACTATAGATGATGTCGAGCCATTGTCAAAGTTCTTGATAATTATGCCAAAGCCTTAGGGAAACTTATAAATCTCAATAAGTCAATGATCACCTTTAGTCCTAAGTTTAAACAAGAGGTGAAAATGAAAATTTAGTAATATCTTGGGTTGGAGTCGGCAAACATGGTTTGCGATAAGTATTTGGTCTTAGTGTCATCTGTGGAGAAGAACAAGCATGCTGCTTTTAATTCCATAAAAGATCAAGTGTTGAGGACACTCTAACTATAGAAGAGAAAGCTCTTCTCAATCATACGTAGAGAAATTCTCATTAAAGCGGCCTCTTAAGCTACCACCATATACACATCGAGTGTTTTTTGAATCCCAAAAAGATTTTGCCTTGAGGCTAAAGGACTTATTTCTAAGTTTTGATGGGGCAACAATGAGTCAGATAAGAAGATGCATTGGATGAGATGGGGAAGATTACATTGACAAAAATGCAAAGGAGGCATAGGGTTTAGAGATGTAGAAACCTTCAACCATGCTTTTTTAGCTAAACAGGTTTGGTGCATCATCAATCACCTTAATTCCCATGTAGCTCAAGTTTATAAAGCTGAGTATTTCATGAATTCTTCAATTATAGAGACCAATACGGGTAGTAATTCTCTTTCATGTGGAGAAGTCTAATTTGGTGTCGATATCTGCTTGTTAAAGGACTTAATTAGCATGTGGGTTTGGGGCAACATATTAGTGTTTTCAACGATCTTTGGATTCTAAGACCAAGCACTTTTAGACTTATCACCTTAACAAGGGAGAAATACGCTAATTGTTTATTTAAGGATCTCACTTTGAATAGACAGTGGAATAGAGATTTTGGCCCTGTTTGTTTTTTTTCTCATAATTTTTGAAAATGTTTTTGCACTTTTTTGATGCAAAAATTTTAAAAACACTCTTAGCATAATTTCTAAAAAATTTTTATTTTTTAAAACAAAAACATTTTCACCTATTTTTAAAACAATACCAAATGGTCCTTTTATTTCTAACTTTTTTCCAATTGATCAAAAAGTGATTTTTAGGGTTCGTTTGGTAGTGTTTTTATTTTAGTTTTTGTTTTTGAAAAAAATTAAAAATGAAAACATTTTGAAAAAAAATGCTAAGACTGTTTTTGAAATTGTGTTTGATTGTATATAGTAGTATGTTTTAAAAAATAAAATAATTTTTTAATAGAAAACTTGTTAATGTAAAAATATCCAATTTGTCTGAAAACATTGATTATTGATGTAATATTAATTAATAGTATTAATTGAAACTAATAATATTTCTCTCTCTCTAAAAAAAAACATAGCCACTTTAAAAAAAACAAAGAAAATATGGCCACTCCAATCGACCACCCTCCGCCTATCGACAACCTCCATGCATCGTACTCCCATGACCACCAGCCTTCGAAACCTTTGGCATTAGAAAGGCGCTGCCTCACTCACCGTCTATTGCTATAAATGACATAAAGTCGTTGCACGCCCAAAGAATTCTAAGCAATTTTCTGATGCTGTCCGATGTTGTATCCACTAAAGCATTGCACCATTGAGTTCCTCTCGTGAAGAGGAGCAAAATCCACCCCACTATCGCCTCGATTTTCATCGAAAATATGTTGGGCTCGTCGTTGCTCCATTAACAGTTTTTGTACATTTTTTGGCAAATTGGATACCGTTTCAAGAAACTAACCCCAAAAAAGTGGTCCCCACATGGAGAGCTTCGATTTGACACCTATCTTGATCGATGCCATTACGGTCAATGCCAATCATGATATGGACCCACCTAACTCCACCCTAAAGCTAGCTCGTGAGGGGAGGATTGTGAACCCATATATATAACACCCAAGACCTCTCTTCCTAATCGATGTGGGACACATCATTCCTGACCCCTTTAGATTGCACGTCCTCGTGCAGGAAACCTTTGTACACGTGCCCACCGACCAATCAAGAGTAGGCTCTGATACCATATGATATGGACCCACCTAACTCCACCCCAAAGCTAGCTCGTAAGGGGAGGATTGTGAACCCATATATATAACACCCAAGACCTCTCTTCCTAACCGATGTGGGACACATCAAGTCAACTATCGATGGTGACAATACCTGGTGAACAGTGGTGCTAGAAGCTGGGTTGAGAGGGGAGAGAGGGAGAGAGTAGTTTGGGTTGAGAGGGGAGAGAGGGAGAGAGCAGTTTGGGTTGAGAGGAGAGAGAGGGAGAGAGTAGTTTGGGTTGAGAGGGGAGAGAAGGAGAGAGCAGTTTGGGTTGAGAGGAGAGAGAGGGGTTGGATGTTGGAAACATTTTAAAAACAACTTTAATTTTTTTCAAAATATGAAGAATTTTGGATGTTTTTAAAAGAATTTTTATTCTCATTTCTTACAAAAGTTTTTACCAAATATCATTTTGAAAACCTTTTCATTTTTTGTGTTTTTGAAAATGGGAAAAAACTTTTTGAAAACAAAACCAAACATGCCCTTAGTATTTTGCCGGGACAAGTGAGACACTGAGACATGCTGGTGTGGCACTATGATCCAAAGGGTTTCGTTCAAGATACCCACGTGTAATGGAGCTAAAGGAGAATTTAGGGACTTTTGGTACTTGTATGGATAAAACATGAGGGGTCGAAGCTTTGGGGACTTAATATTTCAAACAAAGTTAAAAACTTAGTTTGGGGAGCATTGAACAATAATTTGCCTTTCTACAAGTCCCTAATGCAAAGAGGCATTAATTGCTCTATGGAGTGTTATCGGTTTGGGGAGAATTTAGAATCTGTATGGCATACTCTTTAGGGGTGCAAATTTGCTCGGCAAGTATAGGATTCTTCGGCTATTTGGTCTTAACTAAAACTAATGAACTTATTGCAATTTTTGTAGGTCTTTTCATTGAGTGAAGTGGGTGGGCTTCAAAGCTTAATTTGGAGATCATTTGTACTGTTGTTTGAACCATTTGGTTAGATAGGAATTAATGGGCTCACAACGGTAAGTGGAGATCGGCTGAGAAGTCCTTAGAGATGTGTGGCTGGATTATTGGAGATTATCATTGCTGCCATGCTATGGATGTTCAGCTATGCAGAACAACTAGTTCGAGAGCTCTAATAGATCAATAAAACATTCAGGGCCTGTTTGTTTTATATATTCTTTGGACTCAATGGAGTCAAATTTGGGTTCGAATATCAAGAATCTTTTAGATACGTGTATGTTTTCCCTAAAATCCAAATCCTTTGAGTATCAAGAATCCAAGTTTTTAGAGTTTTGATCCCTTAAATTTTTAATACTCGGATATCTTTGCTACGGTAAAGTTGAAATTTTCTATCCTCTATTTGAGGAAAAAAATCATAACTTCTTCATTTGATATCTAAATGAGATGATTCTTTTGTCATTGTGTTTTTAATGAAAAGAGGAATAAATTAAGACACATATTACATATTTTTTAATATCATTAACATTAAGATTTTATTAGATTTGTCAATAATCAAAAACTATTTTCATTACTTTTCCAAACATAAATTTCAATTTTATTCCACACTCAAATTAAAACTTAAATTCACAACCAAACGTCAATTTGGGTAACAATTCAAATCACTAATTCAAATCCTAATTTAAATTACATAACTTAAATTTAATCACTAAATTCGAATCTATTTATTAAACGAATCCTTAAGGTTTTTCTAAAAACATAAACAAATTGGCTATGCACGTGCTTTTGAATAATTATTACACAAATGAACACCATCCTATCACTCTTTTTTGTTATGTTTATATTTATCTTTTTTTCCCCACGAACAAATACAAAACGGAGCGTTTCTATGGAGAAAGTACAACTTCCCTTACCATTACGATCCTGAAATTAACCCTAGCGAAGAAATCTTAACTCCGATCTGAGGTTAAACAAAAGATTTAGGCGGGAAATAGAAAAATCCCCAAAAGTCGCGTCTTCTTCATCACACCACCTTCCTCTCTCGCTTTCTTCTCACTCTCGCACTCTTCGTCTTCCTTTTTCCTTATCTTCGTGTCTCCGAGCGAGAGGGGGGGAGAGAGCCATGGCTGTAAGTCGTCGGACACGGGATGAACCAGCGGAGAGCGGCTCCGGCGGAGGAGAAGGCCAATCGCAGTTGCCGGAGAAGAAAGCAGACGCCGTCGTGGTCTCCGACGACGAAGAACGTGGCGAAGAGGATCGTCTGAAAGACGAGGTCGCCGAGTTGCGCCGACGATGGGAACTAGCCTCCGTTCTCAATTTCTTGGCCGTACGATCATCCATTTCTTTATGTCTATGCATATATATGTGTAGTTTCTGGGTTGTTCTTGTATGAGTTTTGGTGAATGTGTCTGTATAAAGTCGCAGAGATAACGGAAACTTGAGCTGTTGCTTTTGCGATGATGTGTTTTCAGGTTTTCACGCCAGTAATCGGGAGAGATATGAAGATATCGGCGGAAGAGATCGAGACGGGTTTGGTGAATCCTGATAGTTTTCTTGCTCAGCTCCACATTACGCTCCTGAAGGTTTTTTATCATTTCATTTCGTGTTTTTCCTTTTTATTTTAGTGAAAATTATTCTTTCACCACTGGGACTATTTTGCTGCTAGTAATGGTTTGATGACCGCTTAGCAATTTTTAGGTTTATGGCTTGTATATTAGTGCCTTTTTGTACTCTTTCTTTTTTGCCCTTTGTATTTTTTTTGGCGTCTAACTTGAGTTCTAAATAGGGTATACCTCCTGGAAGTAAAGCACTGGATAGTTCTGATGCCTGGGTAACTGTACTTCGTAAGAAACTCTCTCCTTGGTGGCCATGGGTAAGTCACTGAAACAAAGAATAAATTCATGTAAAAAAACCCAATAATAAAGATTATTAGCTTCTAAGTCTACGACTTTAAATCCTTCTGTAAAGTCGAACAACTTGAAACTCTTATTTGCCTGTTATGCAGGTTGCTGAAGGGAAGATTCCTCTCATGGCAGCTAAAGGGTATGACATGCATTTTTCTGATACTTTTGTTTTGGAAAAGCCATCTTTTTCTGAAGAATGTCTTTGTCATTTGTTAGAACGGAAAATGGATTGGATGATAAACTATAGCTTCTAAGCCATCTCTTGTTACAAATCAACAATTCAAAGGATTTTTCCTGCGGTTTTATTTTTCAATCTTAGAAGAGGCCATGATGGATCTCCTTTTTGTGTTGTTTTTTTTGCAGTGAGGAGATGTCCGAGTACAAAGGACTCGAACCGATGAAGCGTTTACAGATCTTAAAAGCGCTTTGTGAAATCCGGGCCGATGTAACATCTTTCTCCTCAATTTATTCCGAGTGTTATATTCTCTGTTTTACACTTACATTTCTGTTTCATGGCCAAGAAAAGTGATTCTTTTGATATTCAGCAAGATGATACGGTGACTTATATCAATGATGCTCTGAAACAAGGAACCCAAATTTCTTCTTTCCGTAAAGATAAGATAGGAGGAGATGAAAATGGAACTTCCTTTTGGTAATGTTTGGAAACTTGTGAAATCTATGTTCATGTTGGTTTGACAAGTTTTAACAATTCCCATCATGCTCATGGTAGGTATGAGGGGAATACAACTATTGGTCACAGATTGTACAGGGGAGTGACTACATCCTGCACTAACACAAAATATCAGGGGAAAGAATGTTTAGACCCACCCAGTTTCAATTGGGAAACTCTGGCAACCACTCTTGAGGAGTTTCGTAAGGTTTCGGTGAGTCAAAATTTTTGTCTATTATGAGACTAGAATCCGGTCACTTTTGTTTCTTAAAGGAAATGGCGAGATGAAATTTGCGTTTATGATAAAACTAGAACCAGGTCACTTTGTTTCTTGATGGAAATGGCAGGATGAGTTTTCCTCGAGCAAAATTGTAGCAGAAGCTGCTGTTGGTAAGACTGTTGAAACTGAAGCTATACCTGTTCTTGAGAGAATTCAGAAGGTAAACTTCTAAATTCCTTTGGAACTTTAAGTTTTGGCTCTTTTATTTAAAGACCTATATAATAAAATAAAATAAAAGATTAAAATGGAGTACAAGCCGCCATTTGCAATGGAGAAGAAGGAAATAACAGTCCTTTTCTTTTCTGGTTATTGATGTTTATAGGTTACTTTTTTGAACAGCCTTTGAAAAAAGTTAATTCTTATTCTTAATGAATCTTCTATAAATCATATCTGTTTCACAAGTTTAATTGTGTTCAAATAACACGAAGATGTAAGAGAAATCTCTAAATGTTAAACATTAAACATAGAATAGCTATAAATTCTTTCAGTAGTTTATCTGACATATACAGATATCCCATAGTTTTTTATTTTGATTTTTTTTTATACTGATTGAAAAAAAATAACCTAAATCTTCCTTTACATCATTCTTTTTTAACTATTTCATTTACAAAAAGAATAAATTGAACTTTTTATTTATCTATTAATCATTGATGAATAACTGATTGGCCTTCTATTCCTCAGAACAAAGAAAGAGCAATAAAGAGGAAACAGAAGTTAGAGATGGTTTTGAATGATTGTAGAAATTCGTCTATTGGAGTTACTCGCTCCTGTCGCAACCTTAGGCCTGTTAATTACACTTACGGTAAGCGGCATTTTCTCCCCTTTTTCTCCTAACTTGTATTATTTTATTATTCTGCCTATAGTGCATAGTTTATCAGCGGGACATCTGATCTGGTTGCCCCTTACATTACTAACTATTGTTATGGACTTTTGACTGAATCATATAAATCCCACATGCAAGAAGACGTGCTCCCTATTTGCTAAAGATGCAGCATTTGTGGTTCTGGTCCGCATTGCAAGTTATTGGAACTTCTATGCCTTTTCTTTGATTCCGGCTATTGGGCGTTTGGTGCCTTGGAAAGTCTTAAATTTAATTTTTCACTTGTATAGACTGCCGTGACTTAAAATCATACAACCTGTTTATTTTGTAGGTTCGAATTATAGTTCGAAGATTTTGCTATGATATTCTCTTACAAAAATTTAAATTTCTGTACAAACTTGTGAGCCAAACAGACCAATAATAACTTTATACTCAATTCGCTAGAAAGAATAAGAGACAAGGTAAGAGTTGTACTTTCTTTTTGCTTGAAAGAGAAGAAAAGAGTTTTACTAACTGTTTAAGAAAGCCCAAATCATGGCATTCTCTTTTCATTTTTGAAATCGTTGTGTTGTTTGGAATTTTGCTCATGAACTGTAGAGAAGTGTCATGTATTAGAATTTCACTGGTCAAGTGGATATCTTTTGGATGATACGTGATGAGAGTCCCTGTTATTTCTCATGATACATGCACACGCTCACATGCTCCTATATGCATGCATGTGTGTTATATCTGTCCGTGTACATCTTCACGATTGATACTTGTACTTCTGTATTTGCTTAAGATATGTATGTTTATCTTGTTGAACAATTTGAATTCTAGTTCTTGTTTCCTAAAGATTATCCTTTAATATCTTACAGTTTCTTATATATTTCTGCAAATGTGCAGAAGACTATGACCGGGCTATTTTTGAGGCTATACGACTAACGAAGTAAGAAATTTTGTCGGCTGACTTTGTTTTACTTTTAATGTTCTTGTACCTCAGTCTCACAAATCTTCAGAATGGTATATAATTGGGAAAGCATACATACATATACGTAAGCAATATTTTCTATATGTTACGGTGATCAACGAGAAATTGGGATATCCTGTGGTTCAGTTGGGAAAAATTTTTTTTTTAAAAAAATCTTAATTCAAGGTTTATGGCTTGTAATAAATGATTGTTACTTGTTCCGTTGATCGACTCATGTATTA
Source organism: Artocarpus hirsutus (assembly GCA_946598075.1). NCBI lineage: Eukaryota > Viridiplantae > Streptophyta > Magnoliopsida > Rosales > Moraceae > Artocarpus > Artocarpus hirsutus. Next base: position 10,314 of record CAMOHE010043682.1, on the reverse strand, counting down.
ATTGGAAAAATTAGTGAAAATTTGAAACATTGTTTACCCTGTTCGCACGCTGATGTCACTCAATCAGATGCGAGTTCCTCGTAGAATTAAGAGGCTTTGCTATCCCTGTTTTAGTAAAACTTCTACACGGTTTATCCGTTCCAAGCAATGGATCCAATGTGTCTCAATGATTCAAACGATATCTGTTTATTATTATTATTATTATTATTATTATTATTATTCTGGAGAATGCCATTATTGTTTTGAACTCATCGAATGTAATGCATAAGTTTCTCGTTTAAGCCATTCGTCAAATAATTTTTCAACAGAAACCTTACAATTTGTATGACTGAATCTGCTTATATTTTTCTACACGATAATAAATTTTACAACTGTTGTCAATACAGAAAGGGTACAAAACCTGAAGGGCAAGGGGAAGAAAGGGAAAATAGAGAGACTGGAAGAAGGAATTCTGTTGCCACTGATGCCCCAGAGAGAGAGAAAGACTCAGATGACCATTCCCCTAAAAGGGACCGCTCCGAGGATGAGAATATTGACAATTCTGGTAAAGAGGATGCCATGGATATTGACATTGTTCAGGAAGTTGATTGTGATGACGATGATTATGATTATAGTGGCAAAAGGGATGTTGATGACAGCGATTTTAGTGACTTGGGCAAACCTGAAGCAGACGGTAAGAACAAGCAGGCAGGCCGTGCTGCCCCAAAACGGTTTGGGGTTCGTTGGAGTCGGAGACTGGCTGGAGGCACTAACGAAACTTTTGCAGAAAACAGAAACTTGGGCACAAAGAATAGATCGAGACAAAGACCGGTTCGCAACTCTGCTTTGGATCTCGCTGTTGTACCGGATTCAGAAGATGATAGCTGAAAAGAGAGTGCACAATCTTTTTCTTTTTGTCGTGTACTATCAGGATTTGAAAACTAAACTTGGTACTACCAATGGTAGTCCGTAATACAAAAGTGATGGCTAGAAAATTGCTGTAGGTATTGACATGCAAGTTCATAGGCCGGCACACAGTTTCCTCACATTTTGTAGTTGACTAACAAAGAAATTTTTTGAAATCGTTATGCTGTAAAGGAGACACTCATGTTTGTATTTCCTAGCAATACTGCATCTTTTGGCATCAGAAAAATTCAAAGTTGGTTGGATATGTTGGTGGTTTTCAAATCACTTGGAATGAAGATGGCTTTATCATCATTATTGTTGTTGTTTTTGTTTCAATTTTAGCAGATGAATTCGGTTTGGGTGATCTAATTGTTTGGAAGAGCGGTTGAAACATTGGTTAGAGGTTTAAAATAGCTATTGAGAGCTTTGCATTAAAATTGTTTTTTACTTTATACTATAGCTACAGGGAGCAAAAATTCTCACGTCACGAAAATTGGATCTAACTATGACTATCTTAAGCCTTATTAATCCCTTAAAAAAAAGCCTTGCCTCGAACTAGAAAAAAATTCAGCAATTAACAGAATAAAGATTTGGCCAAAATCTGAAGCAAGGAGTTCAACCACAGCTAAAAGAGAACAACACCAACAACATAGCCACTACAAAATTAACCAACCACAAAACAGAGTAGCATATTAAATCTGTTAATTTAAGATTTGGCCAAAATCTGAAGCAACGAGTTCAACCACAGCTAAAAGAGAACAACACCAACAACATTGCCACTACAAAATTAACCAACCACAAAACAGAGTAGCATATTAAATCTGTTAATTTAAGCTCAGCCTGACCAAAATAATTGACCATTCTCATCGTTTCCCACCATCCATCACTACCCGGTGATCATTGTCCCGGCCCCTTCGTCGGTCATGATCTCCAGCAGCAGCGAGTGTGGCACCCTGCCGTCGATAATGCTAGCTGTCCGGACCCCTTGCGCAAGCGACCGGATGCAGCAATTCACCTTTGGGATCATCCCGCCGCTGATCTGCCCTTCGCTCATCATCCTCTTCACTCCCTTGATATCAATCTCCTTCACCAAGCTTCCCGGGTCGTCCCGGTCCTCTAGTATCCCAGCCACGTCCGTAAGCAGGATCAGCTTCTCTGCCCCCAATGCCGCCGCCAATTCCCCTGCCACCGTGTCCGCATTAATATTATACTGCTGCCCGGACTCGTCGGCTGCTACCGAGGCGATCACAGGAATGTGCCCGCCGTCGACGATCGAGTGCAGAATCGTTGGGTCGACGCGCGCCACCTCGCCAACGAACCCCAATTTGGCGCCATTGGCCGCAGGGCGGGCCGTGATGAGCCGGCCGTCGGCGCCGCAGAGGCCGACAGCCTTGGCACCGGCGCGGTCAATGAGGGAGACCAAATTCTTGTTCACCTTTCCGGCGAGGACCATGGAGACGATCTCCATTGTCGCGGCGTCGGTGACGCGGAGGCCGTCGAGGAATGTGGCCTCAATGTTGAGGCGCTTGAGCCACTGGTTGATTTCCGGCCCGCCACCATGGACGAGGACGGGGCGGAGGCCGACGCATGAGAGGAGGACGAGGTCGTTGACGACGGATGACTGAAGGGACTCCGATTTCATGGCGGCGCCGCCATATTTGACCACGATGGTCTTGCCTCGGAACTTCTGGATGAAAGGCAGTGACTCGGAGAGGATGTCGACTCGGAGCTGACCCGGAGTGGCCGTGGCTGAGTTGTTCTGCTGTTGTTGTTGGAGTCCAACCGAGTTGGCAGCGGCGGTGGCGAGGAGAGGTTGGGGAAATTTGCGGCGGAGAGAGAAAGAGAAGTTAGGGATTGTGCGGTGGTTTTGGGGGGATTTTTTGGGGTTAGACGAAGGGAATGGTGATGAGGGGGTTAGAGAGGGTTTTACTAGAGCTTTAGCTGCGAACATTTTTTTCCTCTCCTTTTGTTTCTGTGGTGATGAATTTCTCTCGGGAAAGTGATGGAAAGAGTGGGAAAAGCTGGTGTTTGTGTGAGAGCGAAAGGAGAGAGTGCGAGTGTCGCAGCAGAACTGCAGACGTGACTCCTTTTGTGATACTGTTCTTGCTACATTCAAGGGCGTTGTAAAAACATCGGCTTAGTTTGTGACTGCGTGTCCGTTTCACCTTTCAAGCATCTTGTGTTGATTGAGTGGCCGTTTGTTGGTTATTTATTTTTAACTGCATGTTTAGTACATTGTTTTTGTACAGTTTATTGATTTTTGTGCAGAGAAAACACGTGCCAATTTGATGTTAAAAATTGAGAAAAAAATTATTGTGGAGATACGTGGTTCAAATATTTTGTTGGTAGGCAAAATTCATCAAACAAGATTCAATCAATTTTTTATGGTGAAAATTGTTTTTGAAAAAAGTAATTAAAGCAATAAAGTAAATAATAGCAAAAACATAAAAATATAAAGTTGTTTATCTTAATTAAAGGCTACGTCTATTATAGATTTTTCTAAATGATAAAACTTTCCTGTGAGAAATATATGAATATACAGGTTTGTGTAAAGAATTTAGACTTAGGTTGTTCTCAAGAACTAGTCTCTATTTATGGTACAGGGAGATGGCTAAGGCCTATTTTAAATTCAAATACAAGATAATATTATTTCCTATTGACTAGATCTTGTCATCGTGATCTCTTTTAGGCTTTATCTTTTACGAGTATTTTAGATTCGATAGATTATGATCAGTTTGAGTGCTTATCGTCAACTTGGAGATTTTTTTAGTTTTAACACAGATGCGAATAGACTATTTTATCCTTCTTAGGTATCATCTAGAAAGAAGCTTTTAGAACAGGCAATATCGGCCGAGATCAACATTAGAACTTCTGGGCTTAATACCCATCTAGGCCCAACTCGGTGACCTGACAATATATATGTGTCAAAAAATAAGGATGTAGGGGTAGATGATTATTTTTAAAAGGATGTTTAGCAAAATTAGTTTTAACCAAAACCAAGTTACTAAAATATAAAGCTTTTATATACTACAATGATATACAAAAAAATGAGCTACAGTGTAAGTCTCTCAAATGTTACAGTATTTAGTTTAAAACTTTATAACCACACTTTCTAAATACCTTATAAGGTTTATTTTTTTTTTAAATAAGTAAATGATTAGAGTTTATTAAAATTAGGGGAGTGCTTTTTTTCTTTTCATGGAAATTGTGGAAAATGTCACTTTTTTTTTTTGTAGTAAATAGCAGGTTTTGAAAATTTTGTAGTAAATGTCATATTTATGATGTAAATAATTTATTTACCTTTTTGTTTACAGTGTGAATAATTCTTATTTATGCAATAAATGAATTTATGGTGCAAATAATGTATTTTTGTAATAACCAAGAAAATCCTAGAATTAAATAGCATAATTTACCTATTTAAATCAAGGATTTTCTTGGAAACATTGTGTATGAAATGCATGATTAAAGAATTTATGAAATTAGCATATGACTGTTCCAAAAATTCTATAAAAGATTCTATAGTTAATTAATTAACTATTGTAATTCAATAAATAGATTGATAAACTTCACCCCAAATAAGGCAGGAGAAATTTATCTGTAAAGAACTCGAGAAATTTAATTATGAGAATTTTTGGGTATCATACTACGTTAGCAATGTACCGAGAAACACTCTAACGCAAATTAGATCCTTAACTGTCAATTTAGTTAAAAAAATAGAGCTACACGAGTGGCCAAATTGATAGAAAATATTGTGCAAATTTAGTTAGTGATACTATTAAAAATTATGTCATTATTGAGCCCAGCTACTGAAAAAACCAAGTTCACATTTTTGTTTAGTCTAAAATAAATTTTTAGACTTAATGTAGTTAAAAAAAATAAGTGATTAAACTTTGATCGATATCGCTTCATACTGTGATTAGCGTGTCACAGTATTTGAAAAAAAATAGGAGAGAATTAGTCAGGTAATATCTCCTGTCAGCTAAGTTAATTATTGTTGACAGTATAAAATTTATATGCTTAAAGGATACTTGTAAGAAATGCACAAAATACCCTTAAATCAAGCTTCACCTAAATGATGGTTGTCCTTTACAATTAATGAAGTTCAACCTAACATTTCATTCACCCCTAACAAAGGCGCCACAATACAGGGGAGATTAGCCCATTTTGTTTTATTTGTGAAAGCTAAAAATTTCCACTACTTCCATTCTCTCCACCAAGTAAATAAGCCTCCAAGAGAAGAAAAAAGCCAAAAATTTCCACTACTTACATTCTTTCCACCGAATGAGCTTGAAGCCTCAAAGAAAGAAAAATTTTTGTGTCCACCTGTTTCCAATTTTCTTTCCATCAAGTAAGCTTAAAGTCTCAAAGAAAGATTTTTTTTTTGTCTCCACTTGTTTCCAATCCATCCCACTAATTACCAAGCTTAAGGAAAAAAAAATCTAGCCATATTCCAAACATTTCTCCACCCTTGTCATAACTCAAAACTAGCTCCAACAAGGAAGAAAAAGAAGAAAATAGTGGAGATTTTAGAACATTGGGATTAAGGTAATATCTACACCTTTTCTTTCTTCTATTTTTCTTAGCAAAAAAAGGAAAACATTTTACTAAGATAGCATTTTTATGAAGGCCAAAGCAAGTAGAATTTTAAATGATTAAGTTTTGTTTTAGTGCTGATCCAAGACGAAGAAAGTGTGGAGCTAGAAGTTTTAAGATCACCTATCTAAGAGTTGTCATCAAGGGTAAGTAATCCAAGCTTTTCCATAAATTTCCTTAAGCATAAAGTTTATAACTCTTTGAGAGATCTAATGATTGGGTGAGGAAATATGTTGTAACAATTATTTATGTGTAATTAGTATGATTTGTGCTTGTATGCGATGTAAAAAGCTAGTCATGGCATGTTAGGATTATGTTTTTGCAAATTTTGGTTTGTGTAAAGATTTTTCACAAATTTTGAACACATGGACAGAAGCCTTAGAGATGTTTTTAAATACTTTTCTAAATACCAAACTTTTAGTTTTTGATGTTTTGAACAAAACTTCGTGACTAAGCAAAAATACAGTTTTGACTCTAAATAGGCTTTCTATATAGTTTTATTGGACTATCCTAAGACTATCAAAAAACTGCCTAAAGGCAGCCCCAAAAACCGCCTAAATGTAGTTTGCAAAAAACTGCCAAACAGTTCCAGAAGTGCTAAAATTGTTTTGCCATTTAAGGCCGCTTTGGGTTCAAATTTTACATTTTGCCAAACACAAAAATTTTATATTTTGACGAGATGGACAATTTTTGTGAAGAAATTTTCTCCAAAATCTGCCTCTAAAATATAGTTATAGACAGTTTTTCAAAACAGTCCAAAAACTACATGTTTGCAAATAAAACCTTTTTAAAGTTTCAGATAGTTTTAAGGCTGAACTACAATTTTTACCAAACATAAAAGTTTTAGTTTTCAGTAAAATGAAGAACTTTTGTGAAGAAAGTTTTGTAAAAATCTATTTTTAAATTGGACTTTAAATTGAATATATAAACATAGTTAAAACTTTTTAATCGGTAAAAATTTCAAAGTTTTAACCAGAAAACAACTTTGTCAAAAAAATGGTAATCGAAACTTTAGAACAAACAAGAAAATTATTAAAATACACATTTAAAAATGAAAGACTTTTATGGAGGAAAAACTTCAAAAGAAAAACTGTGTTTAATGTACGATTTCACATAAATTTTTCAAAACTACTTTACCAGTACCAGTTTTTACAAACAAAGATTGCGTAACTTTAAAATTTGATTTTTCACTAAACCAAAAAATTTCAATGTTTTAGAGATGTTGTATAGGCTCGAGATTTAGTGGGTCAACAATTTTAGATGTTATTTTATAGAGCGATTTTTATTTAAAGTTTCAAGCTATACGAGTAAGAATTTCAAAGATAAACTTTAATAGTTTTTATTTAAACATTATTTCAACAAGCATAAAAACCCAATATGATAGAGTTTTAATGCCACGATGTTATGCACGAGTACAGCACCTGTTTCAGTCTAAAATGCCACGTGGAACACAATCTGTCGATAGAATGTATATGACGTTATGATGTCATTTTTGGGCTTACGGGCTTGAAAACAATTACGAACCCATTAAATGAATTTAAAATAAGGCCAATTAGGATTTAAGGTAAGAATCATGAATTTAGGAAATGCTTAAATGGGTTAAAGTCTCATGGATTTAACGACGATAGATAATTAATTAATTGTTTTAAAATTAATTAATTATCAATGTGGATATGAACATATGACAATTAAAAAAAGTTTAAATATTGTGAGGATTTAGTAAAAATAATCCCTGTGATAGAAATGGTGAAATCCATGATCAATTGATAAAGAATTTACAATCTACTAGAGTGATCGAATCCTTGTGGTTATACTAAAATCTAAATAGCATAAAATGAAGTATTCTTATACACTCTCCAAATGGGTGTTTAGTATAGATTTGTTTCCATTAGAAAAGAAGGAATTCAGAATCTACAAGGAAGTCTACTTCACTAAAACAGGTAAGTAAGAATCTCGCATACAGTATGAACAGTTTTTAAATCAAAATGTTTTTACATGATTTCTAAAAACATGAAATGCATGTTCAGTGATATGTCCTGTTATAATTATGACATATATATGTATCTAAGATATGATAAATTAGCATCTTTTGAAGTTATGAACAATGTGTGCTGTATTAAAACATACTATTTACCTGCTTTCAATTAAGCATGTTTTTGGTATTGATATGTAGTACGATGTAGTAACATGTCATGCTGCATACACAAAATAATATAAGTGAAACTAAGCAAGATAAGTTAAGATTATCGTACCAATATCTCGACCTACGGGGAGGCTCCATGTTATAATAATAATTATAATTAGTCACAGTGTTATTGGGATCTTACAAACTTTAACATCCCGTTGATCGCATGTGCAACTGGTACTATCACATGGGCCCAAACAGTAAGTTAAGATAAAGTTTGAATAACTAAGAATAAAATAAATCAATAAGCAAGTACAAAATGATCATGCATTGATTTCTCAAATGATCTTCAAATTGTTTTGCGAGTTGAACTTCTTACTTGTTAAGCGAAAACTCATTTAAGTGTGTTCATGCTATAGGTAAAAAACATGTTAGCATAATTTGACTAGACAATGATGAGCGGCGGACGAATAATGGAGATAGGAATGGATACCGCTCACGTAAATATAACATTTCTGCATTCATAAGTTTATGTATGTTTTTTTTTTTTTTTTTTGCGAAATTAAGTATGCATTAAAAAGTAAATAAGATTATGTATGCAAGTATTTGGAAACTGGGGTTGTAGTCGTACAATCCTGGTTTATAGAATGTAAAGATTTAAAAATGTTGCATTAGAAAATGCAACAAATACGTATGAATTTTTAAGTAAAAAAAATTACAAGATCATTTAAAATAAAAATGACTATACGAGTTTTATGTTACAATAAGTAAGGTTTTTAATGAATTTGTTTTTTGAATATGTTATTATGAAAGTCTAAATGGTTATGCTTTGAGAAAACTAATATGTGAGATTTAAATAAATATATTATAAGAAATTATTGTTATGTTTAGTTTTAAAAGACTAAGTTTTAAGAAAATTATTATGTTAGTTTTAAGATAATAATTTACGAGTAAAATATATAAATAATCTAAAAAAGCATTAAAGAGCATTTAAAATAAGATTTTATAACGGTATTCAATTTTGAATTGTTTTCCAAATAGATTTATTTAAATTAAAATATGTGTTAAAAGTAATAGTTTTTAAATAATTATTTCTATGTTTAATGGATAAGTTTTAAGGAATTATTATAACTATGATTTAAAAATTAAATATATAATGAAATGAATTAAGTATTTAGAGACTATGGTTATGTTTAAAAGAAATAATTGTTATCACTTTTTAATCACGTTTGAGAAAATAATATTGGAATTCACTTCAATGTTTGTTTTTTAAAAAACAATTCTTCTATAAATTTAAAGATTTCATATTAAAATATGTTTAAGTATGAAGATTATAAAGTTAAGTAACAGCCATATAAGAAGGGTTGTTACAAATTTTTTCCTCATTTGCAATACAAATATTTCTTATTTACATAACAAATAAGTTATTTACATCATAAATCTCTTATTTACAATAAATATTTTCAAAACCTGATACTACTTCAAAAAGTTTCAAAAATTTGAGATTTCTATCGTTCTCCACTTTTTAAATTGTTAATATGTATTAATGTTAATTAAATGAGGGGATAATTAAAATAAATAGCAATGTTTAAGTAAATGTTTAGTAAATAGTAGATAAAATAAAATAAAATATTTTATGGGCTTGTAATTTTTGTGTATTTTTTGTACTCAATGGACTCAAATTTGGATTCGAATATCAATAATTCTTTGGATACATTTTTGTTTCCCTCAAAATCTAAATCTTTTGAGTATTAAGAATATAAGTTTTTAGAATTCTGACCTCCCCTAAACTTCTAAACTCAATATCTTTGCTAAAGTAAAAGCTGAAATTCTCTTCCTTATATTTGAGGGAAAAAAATCATAACTTCTTCATTTGATATCCATGTAAGATGATTCTTTTTTATTGTGTTCCTAGCGAAGAGAGGAATAAATTAAGATTCATATTACATATTTTTTAAAATCATTAACAATAAGATTTTATTAGATTTGTCAATAAATCAAAAACTATTTTCACTATCTCTCCAAACACAAATTTTAATTTTATTCTATACTCAGATTAAAACTTAAATGCATATCGAAACGTCAATTCAAACCAGCTTGAGGGAGAGTGTAGGGAAACCGAATTTGTCAATTAGGAGAGATTTGTGTAATTGGACAGCTATAATAGATCAGTAGCTACGTATAAAATCTATATATTTAACAATTTTTACTCCTTAGAATTAGTGATATAGTTTTCTAATTTAGTTAGGCTATATTTGTATAAATTTTTACTCAATGAATGTATGAATTATTCCGTGAAAAAACTTTCCTTTTCCTGTAAATTGTTTCCAACAGATCTATGGATTGGTGGTAGCTTATTCCAGGTGCCACATTTATTTGTTAACATATAGCAGCAACTGCAAGCAATATTATCACACTCTTACTTCCTATGCAACATTTATTTATTTTATACAGATTTGTTAGTGTCCAGGTTCTTAGTATGTGTACTTCCGACTTATTTGCAGTATGGACGACAACATTTGCTCAGCTTTATGTTTAGGCATGGTCATTATAGTGATGCTTGCTTGCTATTCTTCCCCCCAAATGCTGTTCCCCCACCTCCTCAACCATCCTCAATGGGGGTGGCAACCTCATCCTCATCACCTCAAAGACCAGATCCTTTGGCAACTGATTACGGAACCATCGATGATTTGTGTGATCTGTGTGTTGGC